>MU227494.1:1945510-1965407 GCA_018584345.1 Thuja plicata | reverse complement strand
TTTACTTAGATATCAATTAACATAAAGAAAATGCACATTTAGATAACACAATAGAGAACACAACAATTTTGGTTACGGGGAAACCAAATAGGTAAAAACCCCGGTGGGAATTAGCACCCACAAAGAATTGTACTTGATTATAATTATCCATGTTAAGAGATCTTGCAACCCTATTATGAGTTGTTATTTACAATGCAATAAGTACAGAGACCTAGTTAAAGGTCAAACCCTGTTAGGAGTCTTTTACAAGTAACCTTGTTAGGGGTGAGGACTCATTGTCCAAAAGCTCACTGCTAAAATGATGAAGGCTGCAACCTTCAGTAGAATAGATATACACTATATCTGATAGATGAATTGTTTGAGTAGACCTGCTGTCTTGATCAGTTCTTGTGTATTTATACTTCCACTTCTTCTTCACATAGATCTTTTCTTAATGAATGAAATGTCTCTACTATCCCAAAACAATGAACATTATGTTATGTACTTTTTTTGTCTTTATTCTTCTCATTCACACTTGGCGTTCATCAAATGAACTACTATAAGTATCTTCTCCAAAGGATGTGATCTTTGTTAGCTCTAGGAGTCCCTTCAATACTTCTTTAGTCGGCCACATCAACCACACAACCTGATTAGAAACACGCAACTCAGACTGAATAGACGCGATGCTTCACAAAGTTGGCTCCACCAAATTAACTCCAACTTCACGATTATGATAGAACATGTTTGGCACCTTTAGATAATTATCTTTAAATCATAACTAAACATGAATACAAACATGCATATCCCAAAGATAGGCACAACTCAAGAAATAATGTAATTACATCGTCTCTTCACAGATAGTCTTCAGTCACTGTAACTGTCATAACTTATTAGCATAACTCAACTAAAACTTCATATCTAACTCTGCGTGAATGCACATAGCATCTAGAACATGTATACACCATGTAAATGAACACGCATAGCTCTAGAACATATGTACTGATAATTGCATAAAGAACACTATTGTATATTATATGTTGTCATCAATGACAAACATACAATCAATTATTTGCACAAAAGCAAATCTCCAAGATAAGAAACATGCATATAAGAAAAGGAGGGACTTGCAATTTGAGGTTGGAGATCTTGTGTGGGTGTACCTAAAAATAAAGATTGCCTAAAGGGAAGTACACAAAGATAATGCAAAAGAATATAGGTCCTTGTCCTATCTTGAAGAAATGTGGAAAAAAATCATATGAAGTTGAATTTCCTAATGGTTTGGGGTTGTCACCAATCTTCAATGTATGTGACTTAACTCCATATATAGGGGATTTGACTATAGACCAAGATACAGTGGACATGGAACAAGTTGAAGATGAGAGCCTTCCTAAACATGAATCACCTACTTTGGAAATAATTTTTGATACAAAGGTAGTGAAGAAGACTAGGAAGAGATAATACATACAATTCTTAGTGAAATGGACAGGAAAGCTAGAAAGTAAATCTGTATGGATGGATGAGAAACGGATGCAAGAACATCATAGTAACCTTCATCAACTCATCTCAAGTGAGATTGAGATTTCTTTTCCTGGGGAGTATGATGTAGGGGCACCTACCAAGCAGGACATGGAAGCCAAAGAGGATCCTTATATCCAAAATCCATTTTTTTAGAGTAGGAAATATGTTTGAGTTCATAGTGTAATAAGTTGCCCCATTTTGTAACCCAATGGCTTGGGTAGGTGATTTATAAGCCACACAAGACATATGGGCACTATGGGTATATGAAACTCCTAGGATGTTTTCTAGTAGTCCTTAGGTGCTTATAATAGATTGATTTTGGTGAGAGGGTCACACCCATGTGATTATATTTTCAATATTGTGTGAAAATTGCAAAAGTTGTCAATCTTTCATAATGCAACTTTTCAAGAATGTTGTAAAATTGTGGAAGTTGGAAGGCAAACGGTCATAACCTTTCAATTCCAGTTATGAAATCTTGGGAAATATTTTTTAAGACAACCAAACTTGAATTCTAGGGTTGGTTTTGTACATTTGCACAATAAATAATAACAATGATTTTCTTGCATTTTCTCTATATTCTACATTTGTACGGTTCTGTACAGATTCATTTTGAATAAATTCCTGTTGGTGAAGTTGAAGAAATTTTTTTACTCTTATTTTCAATTGGTTTAGAGTGAATTTGTGAAGGGAAATGAGAGTTATATTCTATTTTATAGTTATAGTCGGGAAACCCTATCATACCTAGGGTTTTGCAGAGATTCCCTCATATCTTGCAATTTCACCATGGGGAAATCTAAAACTCAATTGTTTGCAAGGTATGAGAGTTTCTTAGAGTGGGAGATGACTATTGGTGTGCAGTGCAAGTGAATTTTTGGGACATGCATCACCATGTGACTATCCAATCAATTATAACAGTGGGCATAAATCCAAAAAATGGTGGATTCAAGGTATCAAGCTTCATATTTGATGTTTTTGTATGGGCTCCTTGGTGTCCCGAATGGTGTGGTAGTTAGACTATCCCTATGTGGAGTATTTTTTGGTAAACGTGACCTAATAGGGATATTAGGCCTAGTAGGTACTTTGTAGCATTTGGTTATACGACTTTGGGGTCAGGATCTGAGAGTTCGGGCCTTGGATTATCTCCATAAAGGGTACTTGGATATGTGGTTTTCTAAGAGGCCCTTTGGAAATTTTAGGATTTATCCTTAGAAAAATATCTGGATAGGGCTACTAGTTGTTGGTCCACTGAGGGGGGAGGGTTAATCAGTCAAAATCAAACTTTAATACTTAAAACTTATCTCAGTAATTCACTTGGTAGAACTGAATACGGTAATGACCAACTCGCCAAATAACTTAATAACTTAAACAACCATACATATCATAATATGCAAATCAATCATTCAAACTTAGTTAACACAAGATTTAATGAGGAAACCCAATAAGGGAAAAACCTCTGTGGCAATTGTGACCCACAATAAAAATGTACCCTTCTGAAGTACGCTCGGTTAAGAACTTATCTTGTTAAAGATTACAAACACATTTGCTAGATGTAACCCTATTAGGGGATTTACCTCAAATTTGTTAAGATCTTCACCCTATTACGAGTGGCCTTGTTAGAGGTATTTAAATACTCTTTTGGAATGTCACCTACTTCTAGGATTTACAAATAGGAATGTTAAATTCAGTTGGTTAAGAGATTTTTCTTTGTTATAAATGCTAATAAGAAACAATATAAACTTTGATCTGTAAATATAGAAACTAAATTTGCTTCAGTCAGATCCGTTGTGCTCACATAAATACTAGAATTACATACTTCATTTGTCTCCTCTCTAGACTATAGATTATTCTTTTTCTGATTCTCTTCTCTTCTCGGTAACTTTTGTTCTTCAGCTTCTTTTGCTTCTTGATTCAACTCACCATCATGTCTTCTCTCATTAGTTCTCATCCTTTATATAGACAAAATTCTTCCTCTTAATATACATGCTTAGGTTTTCCATTATTTTCTCTCAGTCATTCCATCATCTTCTTCACAAATCTCATCTCGGTAAACCGTTTAAGTTATACCTCATAACTTGAATTTTTTCTTGAAACTCTAATAATTAGGTTTAACCGCTCAATCTTCACCTTAGATCTTCTCATTGAATTTTCTTGCTCATAGATCTTTTAATAAACTTCCTTTATCCTTATCAACATCTAGATCATCATATCTTTGTATTAAATTTGATCTTATCATCATTCTCAATCAATATCTTGTACATGGTAACTTGCCTTGCAACTCGGTAGCTATCTTCGTTCACTACTTAGTGCCTAACTTATTCTCGGTGCTTGGTAATTGAAGCTGACTAAAACAACTCTATATCGAATGACTCTATCTAGCTCAGTAGATTAAATCTTTCCAGTCATAACTTAACTCTTTGCAATCTCTAACTTAATCAATCAAATGTACTGACTTGATAACATCAAATATATAGTAGCAAACAACTATATCAATATTACTTCATCATTTTCTGAACTGTATTTGTCATCCATTTAACTTCTCCTTCTTATGATATGGTAACTCAATATAAATCAATAATCAATTGATTTACATCAATGAAAAAATAACAAATCATCTAACCATTTATACAAACATGTATACCCATTATCACTCAGTCTTCATCATCTCCATAAATTGATTAACACTTGCCTTTTGTCCTTGGATTACTAAGGAGGGAGTGTAGATCTTGAAACCTAGTGGTTGTCATGACACTAAAAGCCTCATTTGGCCTTAGTGATGTCTAAGAAGTGTGCATTCACTATTGGTAGTGTGAGTGTTGAAGTTTGAGATACAATCCAACTCACTATGATATACCTCGCTAGAGGATTTAAAACCTTAATAAAGAAGTCACCCTATTAAAGGATTTACAAATAATAACCTATTAAAGATCACCTTGTTAGAGGATTTGACCTACTACAACTGTTAGGGAACAACAAGATTGTTGATCTAGAGAATGGAACTAATTTCCTATCAGATCCTTTTTAGTTATCTATACTCTGTAACTTTCTCTCTTCTCTCTGATCGCAACATCAACTTGAAATCATAAAAACCCTAGTCGCCCAAAAATTCTACAACAGCAAAAATCATTTTCTTTCTTCTCTACCATTTTTTTCAATATGAGTAGTTCCTACATATAAATAACTTGCACCGCCTTAAGAATGATCTTCATGATGCTTTCCTAAGATAGTACCATGTGTCAAATTGATAATCTTGATGAAAGTAATGATTTATCATGACCGTGTTAGGTCAAGATAAGATCTGCAAGTTTATATCTCTATGACAATAAAATGACCTTAAATATGTTTTAAATTCTTGCCTTGATCTTGTAAATATCAATACATTGGATGTATAACTTTAATTCCACATCATCAAATCAGTAGAAATTATTGCATATACTTTAGCACTCACCGATCTGTGATCTACTGACCGTTTGATCAAGAACATAAAATATCTACTTGTCTTAGTGTCCGTGACTCTGAAAGCTTTATCACAGTTTAACCAGATAAGTTATGGTTAGAATCATAGATTCCTCATACCATATAAATATTTTACCTTTTAGCACAACATCTAAATCTTTCCTCAACTTGACTGCTACCACAATCTGACGAATACTATTCTTCCTGAACACCAGTCAACACACATAGTTGATCTTTCTCTTTACCGATCATGTAGAGTTCTTACCGATCATTGTAATCATGATATCTAAATATATTTCCATCAAGGATAACCAATTATGCATCCACTCATGGCCGCTCTACATATATCCTTCAAAAAATAGTATAATACCAACAAAAATTTGGTATGGATGATTCAAAACTTGTTGGTACACCTATGATTACTAGTTGTAAGTTGAAAGAGATTGATGATACACCTAATGAAAATCATACAAGATACATATATAATGATCGGTGGGTTGTTATATTTGGCACAAACTAGACCATATATTATGAATGTTATTTTCATTATTGCTAGATTTCAAGTAGAATGGAAGGAATCACATATTTTATTTGTTAAGAGGATATTTAGATACTTGAAGGGAACAACTGATGATAGATTATGGTATGGTAAAGATGATGATTTCACATTGAGTGAATTTACTGATGTGGATTGGGTAGGTAATGTGGATGACATAAAATGCACAAGTGGTTGAGAATTCTTCTTGGGTTAGAGATTAGTTTCATAGGAAATTAAGATACAAAATTGTATATCATAATCTCATGCTGAAGCTGAGTTTATTGCTTCTATTATTAATTGTACACAAATGGTATGAATGAAGAAAACATTGAAAGATATCAGAGTGACTATTGATGAGCCTCTTACTATCTTTTGTGACAATTCAAGTGCTATCAATATTTCAAAGAACCATGTGTTGCATTCAGAGACAAAGCATATTTCTATCAAATATCATTTCTTGAGAGAGAAAAATAGTGATAAAGAAGTCATATTGGAATATGTATCTACTATAGAGAAGATTGTAGATATATTCATGAAGCCCTTGCCAAAGGATAATTTTGAGTATCTATGAGGTAAGATTGGGGTGATTGCCCCTCCTGATCAGAGCTAGAGATGCATTGAGATGCATTAGTATAGTGTGCATATATAACTAACATTCTTTTGGATTTATGTTTTGGTGGCTACTCCTTAGGGGGAGTAGTGTGAAATGAATATTATATGATTAGTTCATGAGGTATGTTATTAAAATATATTTTATTGAGAGTTGTGTTGTTCATATTTTTGGCCTCTATGACTTAGTGCATACATGTGCCTTTGTGATTGTTGTCAAAGGGGAGAGATATTCATGTGAAAATCAAGCTAGATTGGGGAGAGATATTCATGTATGTCATATTGTGGATATTGTTGGTATTGTTGTTGATATTAATTCTTTGTGCATTGATTGAATTTTTTACATCATATGTTACCATCAATGCTGAAGGGGGAGATTATATGGAGATGTTGTTCAAATTATGTATATATATTCTAACATTAATATTTTTTCATTGATATCAACATATTCCTACTATTGAAGATAGTGTTCCTAGTTTATTTAGTGAGATGATTTATGTGGTACGACTACTGTATTGAAGATCTATTACTACAAATGTATAGTTTATTTTGGGATGTCTCTACTTGATTTTGTTCAAGTGGTAGAGGTTCAGAAGTTTATTTGAGAGAGTTATGATGCATTTATCAAAGACTTCTATTTTTATTTTTCAGACTATGATAGTGCTTCAATAATTGGATCGGTGTAGATCGATTATGCAATATTCATGGTTGCTAACTTGGTGGTGAGTTCAAGACATGGATGTGTGTCCTCAGATCAAGTAGTTTGTTATTTTTCTAGCAAGATAATCTTATTTTATGATAGTGGTTGTTGGTTAGTGTTACTAATGAATAGAGCAGAGAAGTAAATGGATTCTATAATAGAGAGTTTATGTTTATTTCTTGGTGTTTCATGTTGCTTGCTAATGTTTCTTGATTGTTTCCTATTCAAGTTACTAGATTGCATTAGATTATGTGACCGGATGTGATGAATTTCTTGTGGTGTGTTAATTTTCTTATGAGTTCTTGGATGACTTGGTGATGTAGCGTGTTGTGAAGGTTTATGGCATGATCAGGAGCATGTTTGAGATGTTGTTTTGGATCATTTCTATGTCCCAGATGACATTCAATGGATCACAATGATTATTGAGATGTAATATATTAATGTTTTGTAATTAGGTCCCTAGCAAACCTAGTTGGGTTAAATTGATGAAATGTGTATATATATGAAATTATTTATAATTGCAAAGTGTGATGAGAGTGTGTGATGCTGAAGAGAAGAGATATGAGTGGAATCTACAATTGAGGCAGTGATTTATTGTACTTCATTGGAATTGTTTTGGCATATCAGAGATGCTATTTGTCAGTTTGTGAGCTTGGAAAATATATCCTCTATGATTTGAGATTAGAGATCATTGTAAGGCAGTGAGGGTTCCTTGGGATTGAGATATTTTTTGTATTTGAGAAGTGAGCTCTATGAAGTGTTTCTAAATGCATGTACATTGCCCCTTTCTAATGTTGGAATATTATTGAGCATGACAAAGATTGATGTGTTATGAAATTATTGTTTTTCATTGATGTCAATATACTATTTTTGTTGCAGATAGTGTGTTTTGTTTAGTAGAGATAATTTCATTTGTTCAGGTGATATACTATTTTTCTTTTGTTGTGATCATAAGTGATGGTTCAGATATGTCTGTATTTTCCCACAAAGGTTTTCTGGTTAGTTGAGTAAGCTTTGATTGGTTTATCAAGATGTTTCTATTTCAGTGTTTCTATTTTTTCAAGATGTTTCAGTGGCTGAGTTTTTTCTTTGGTATGGATTGGTGTGGTTTATTTAATGGACACAAACTTGGTGGATGATTGGGACTTAGTTTTTTTCCTTAGCTAGTATTGTTCTTGATTCAGAGTTCAACAAGCTATCTTTTTTATGTGACAAAGTTTATTTTTTAGGGTTCATGGTGAACAATACAGAGATGAGTTTGGATTTCAAGGTTGAGATGTTTGAGAGTTCATTTGTTTGTTATGTGTGTGGTGTAGATATAGGATACAAAGATGTTTTTATTCTGCAATGAAGGAAATTTTTTTACTTCATTGGAATTGTATTGACATAGGAGATGTCGTTAGTCAGTTTGGTTGTATTGGATAGTTTGTCCACCCTTTGTAACTATTATCAGAGATTGATCAGTGAACCCAAATGAAGGCAAAATAACTATATTGGGAGAGTGTGCTCTAGGAAATGGGCCTATGAATGCAAGTGCATTCTTATTTGTTCTTATTTTCTCTTAAATGGGCAGTAATTTTAGTAGAGTACATCTATCTTGTGGGTTTGACTCCCACTAGGGTTTTCCCTTAACTATGTTTCCTCGTGAACAAATCGAGTGTTGTTAGATATGTATTGAAGATCTTGCATTTCTATTTATCTTTCAGGCATGTATGTGATTTAATTGTTAAAGGTTTAAAAACTGTGAGCACAACTAATTCCCCCCCTCTCATTTGTGCTTGTTTTCTTCAGGCCTAATAATTAGTATTAGATCTATGTCATTTAGAGGACCTTAATCGCTTGAAGGAGATTTGATATGGAAAGCATTAGAAAAGATAGTCTAAAGTTTGATGGAACCAACTACCTGATATGGAAGGATCAGATGACTACTTATTTGATATGCATGAGAGATGAATATTAGGAGATCACAAAGAAAACTTATTCCATTCCTAACAATCTGACTCAGGCTACCGCAAATGAGAACAAGAATTTCAAGGAAAATATGATCATAAGTGAAACTTTGATCAATGCATTTTAAGATACAAAATATTCTCATAGCTGTGGATTGAGGACATCACATGAGGTATGAACTAAATTAGAAACTATTTGTGAAGGTGACAAGTATGTAAAGAAAGATAAGTTGAAGGGACTGAAAGAAAAGTATGAGGATATGAAGATGAGTGAAACATAAAATATCTCATCCTATATTCAGAGAGTGAATGATCTAGTTAGGTCAGGCAGATGTGCTATTGGAACCTTGGAAGATAATGAAGTCATATAAATTTTTTTGAGATCATTTCCTACGTGATACAATGAGAAAGTTGCAACTATTGAAGAAGTTATGACTATGAAAGAAATTACAAGAGAAGCCTTGATGGGTAGACTATGTTCTTATGAGATGAACACTCTTTCTAAGGAACTTCCAAAGGTTGAAACTACATTCAAATCCAGTGTGACTACATTATCAGGGAGAGAATTCTTATGGAGTAATAAAAGACAGTTACTCTGCTAATAAATGGGAGAGATCATGGAAGAGGAAAGAAAGATGGATGAACTTGAAGCCTCGATTGCAAGAAGATTTCCTAAAGGTTCTGGTAAGTATGAAGGAAAGATACTTTTGAAATTTTTTTCTTGTAATAGGATTGGTCATATTGCATATAGGTATCCAAATAAAGTCTTGAAGGAATCTAAGATTAGATCTAAGAAATTTCATCCTAAGGATCATAGAATTTTTTATGACGGTGAAGAAGGTATGATTGATGATGAATCTAGTATTGGTGATGAAGAGACTATGTTTATTTCTATTAAAGAAGATGATCCTAAGGAAGAGAAAGCATTAGTTTCACATGTTATTAAAAGAGATGAATGGGTCATTGATATTGGATGTTCACATCATATGAATGGTGATAAAAATAAGTTTGCAAAGCTTGAATACTATGATGGTGGTGTTGTTAGTTTCCATAACAATGTGCCTTGCTTGATAAAAGGGAAATGATCTATTACTCAATGGTAAGAATAGTACTAATGATGTTCTATATGTTGAAGTATTAAGCCATAACTTGAGTGTTGGACAACTGTTAGACAAGGGATACAAATTGAAATTCATAGGAGTATCCAAAATCATTGGAAGTAATGAAAATATTATTGCATCAGGTACATAGACTGGTGATAATCTATTTCATTTGAAAACTATTGAGAAAAAATGTTTTATTGCAAAGGTTGATGACAATTGGTTGTGGCATAGAAGATTGTTTCATATAAACTTTGATAATATGATAAAGGTTAGCACTACTAATGATGTAAGAGATTTTCCTAAGATTATGAAGCCTATTTTGAAGACTCCATGTTATGTAAAGATTAATCATTCTAAAAATTCTATTATTGGTGACAAGAATAGAGGTGTTCAAACTAGAGGAATAATTTCTAGAGACTCAAATTCTTGTTCCCAGACACGCGAACAAGAATGTGATCGAAAATAAATGCGTATTCAAGAATAAGCTAAATGAAGATGGAAAAGTAGTTCAGGACAAAGTTAGATTGGTATGCAAAGAGTATTCATAGATTGAAGGTATTAATTTTCAAGAGACATTTTCCCCTATAGCTATAATTGAAACTATTAGATTACTTGCATATGCAACTTATAGGAATTTCAAATTCTATTAGATGGATGTCAAGTCTGCAATTTTGAATGATGGGTTAGAGGAAGATGTTTACATTGAACAACCTGATGGATTTACACTAACCAATGAAGGAGATATGGTTTGTAAATTGTAGAAATAATTGTATGGATTGAAAGAAGCCCCCAAAGCTTGGTATGCTATATTGGACATGTACTTGACAAATATTGGATTCAGTAAAGGTACATATGACATTAATTTGTACTTCAAAGTAGTTAATAATAATATCTTTATTGCTAAAGTATTTGTTGATGATATCATATTTGGTAGTGAAGATGAATTGAGTAACATATTTGATGATAAAATACACAAAGAATTTGGGATGTCTATGATAGGTGAAATGAAATTATTTCTTGGATTGCATGTTACATAGTTGGATAGGGGAATTTTCATTGCATAGTACAAGTATGTCAAAGAGTTGTTGAAAAGGTTTGGTATGGAAGATTCAAAACCAGTTGGAACCCCTATGGTTAATGGTTTTAAATTGACAAAGGATGATGAATCTCCCTGCGCAAGTCAAGCAAGATATAGATCTATGATCATTAGATTTTTTTACTTAACTCAGACTAGACTTGATATAATGGATGTTTTTTGTATTGTGGAAAGATTTCAATTAGAATCAAAGGAATCTCATGTTGTTGCTGTTTAAAGAATATTCAAATACTTGAAGGGAACAATTGACTGTGGCTTGTGGTTCGGTAAGGACAATGATTTTACATTTTGTGCATAATCAGATGTGGATTGGGTAGGAAATATTGATGACACAAAAATTACAAGTGGTGGTGAATTCTTCTTGTGTAATAGACTAATCTCTTGGACAAGTAAGAAGGATGATTGCATTTCAAAATCTACTGCTAAAGCTAAGTATGTTTTTGTTGTTGTTAATTGCACTCAAGTTAGTTGGATGAATAAAATGTTGAAAGATTTAAGAATAAAAATTGATGAGAATATTTTTATTTATGGTGATAGCTCAAGTGATATAAATATTTCAGAAAACCTTGTACAAAATTCAAAGACAAAGTATATTTCTATTAAGTATCATTTCTTCAGGGATAGAGTCAGTGAAAAAGAAGTAAGATTGGAGTATGTATCTACTAAGAAAAATAATTCTACTATCTTTACAAAGCCTTTTCCAAACGATAAATTTGAGTATCTTAGGGACAATATTTGGGTAGTGGAGTCTCCTGATCAGAGATAATAGTGCTAAGGATGACATCAGTGTAGAACATTATCAGAATATTATTCTCTGGATTGATGAGCTAGGGACTAATCCTTAGGGGGATCAATCTTGTGGATCTTATGGATCGATATTATAAAGTTTCAACCTTTTGAGGTGAGTTCAGTTGTTTTTATGTCTTTGGTCCTTCTCCATTGGTATCAAAGGAGGAGAAGATTGTGTGAAAAATAGGTTGTGTTGAGAGTTTTGAAGGTGAATATTCAAATTGATCAGGTGGATGTATTATCTCTTAGTGTCTTTGTGAATTGATCATTTTTTCACTTCATATGTTGTCATCAATGCCAAAGGGGGAGATTGTTGAAATATTGTTGAGCATGTCAAAGATTGATGTGTGCTGACATTAATGTTTTTCATCGATGCCAACATACTATTGTTGTTGTGGACAATGTGTTTTGTTGAGTAGAGATGATCTCTATTATTCAGGTGATATGTTTTTGTCCTTGTGGTACAGTTGTAAGTAATGGTTCATATATGTTTTTATTTTCCCTATTTAGGTTTGTTGATTGGTTGAGTAAGCTTTGATTGGTCTATCAAGATGTTTATATTTAGTGTTCCTATTATTTAGGATGTTTCAATGGTTGAGTTTTTTCTTTGGTATGGATCAGTGTGGTTGATTTAGTGGACACAAAGTTGGTGGATTCTTTGGGACTTAATGTTGTTTCCTTAGCTAGTGTTGTTCATGATTCAGAGTTTGACAAGCTATCTTTTTGATGTGACAGAGTTCAGTGTTAAATGTTCATGGGTAATAATACTAAGATGAGTTTGGATTCTTAGGTTGAGATATTTGAGAGATTATTCATGTTGTTTGTTGGTGTTCTTAGATCATGTCATAGCCATGTTGATGATTCATAATGATTGTATTTGGTGATTTATTGAGCATATTGGTATTTATTCATTTAGGTCTTAGCCGACTTGGTGAAGTAATGTGTTTCAATTTATGGCATGGATTTGGCAAAGATGTTGCATGTTTGTGGATGATATTTGGCTCCTATCTAAATCATGGACAATTTGATTTGGATCGCATTGGTGTTTGAGCTTTTTGTTCATATCATTTATTTGTATAGGTCTTTGCTAACCTTGCTATTGATTATTCATTATAATATGTATAAATTGGCAACTGAGGCACAAATTGTACATCATTGAAACTGTATTGGCATAGGAGATGTTGTAAGTCAGTTTGGTTGTATTGGACAATTTTTCCACCCTTTGTTACTGTTATCAAATATTGATCGGTGAACCCAATTGAGGGCCAGATCATTGTATTGTGATAAGTGTCCTCTAGGTAGTGGGCCTATGAATGCAAGTGCATTATTCTTTGTTCTTATTTTCTCTTAATCGAGTAGAAATTTTAGCATAATACATCTATCTTGTTGGTTTGACTCCCACAGAGGTTTTCCCTTAACATGGTTTCCTTATGAACAAATCTGGTGTTGTGAGTTGTGTATTGAAGATCTTGAATTACAATTTATCTTTTAGATTTTTATGTGATTCAATTATTAAATTTTTAATAACTGTGAGTAACTGAATCCACCCCCTCTCAATTTTTCTTGACTTCTTTGGGCCTAACATATAATACTTCTAAAAGGGTAGCAGTTTTAACAGAGTCCTTTCATCTTGTGGGTTCCATCCCCACCGTGGTTTTCCCACTAATAGGGTTTCCATGTCAAAAATCTTGGTGTTATGTGTTGAGTGTTGTGTTGTGATCTTGCTTTTATGTTTATCATTCATACCTGAGATTTAAGTTTATAAGTTGGTTAAAATTTGATGATATTGTGGCACAACTAATTCACCCCTCCTCTTAGTTGTGTGTGCACCTTAAGGTCTAACATATTTTGTATTCCATCAACATTTCGTTTTTTTTCAAGATGTCTCTTTTCTTCATGTAATTGGCAATGCAATCAAGAATTCTTGGCGAAAATCCACCACATTCTAAAATGGAAAAGGTTTCATATTTTTTTTCATAGATACATGATGATTTCTGTTTGATATATAGGATTAGATCATTTTGAATTCAAATTTCCTACCACATCCTATTTTTTTGTTGTAAAAAAATAAGTTGAATCATAAGGTGTGAATGAGATAACTAGGGAACAATTATCATGAAGGGTCAATGATCTATGTGGAGACTAAGAAAATTATAAGAATCATAAAGACAATAGTTGGAAAATTATAGGACTAATATGAATAATAGTGGGAAAATTTGTAGGTTTTGGGAAGCAATGTGAAAAAATACATTCTCATTTTATGAGGTACTAACACATCTAACCCTATTTTTTGTTATTAGTGATAGGGAATTTTTGGCTTGGCCCATAATTGGGTGAGGTTACAAATGGGTCACCTCATCCACATTAACACAACAAGGTTTGATCTCTTGGTATGATCACCCAATAATCTACACCTTGACATTAACACAATAAGGTGTGATATCTTGGCATGAACACTCAATAATCTACACGCGTGACATGCTAGCCAATCTTGTAGAATTTTTAGCATAAATAATAATGAGGTAAGGTCACAAACACGAACCTCATCCATGATATTAAGACAACAATGGGTGATCTCCTTTTGTAATGAATACCCAACAATCCACACCTATTAGCATGGTAGCCTAGCCAAGGCATAGGGCCCACAAGTACACTAGCCCATTGAAGGTACAAAGCACAAACATGAAGCCTTGTAAATCTTCTAACATGAATACAAATAACAACATTAAACCAACAAGCTCATTGGATCAACGAAGACACACGCCTTTGACCACAATTTCCCAACGAGGGTTTGAACCTTGGTGGCCACAACAACACCACTACCACTTAACCATCACACTCTGAGATGAACGCCTCATCTAACCCCTTTCATTTGTACAAGTAGTAAACCTTATTAAAGGATCTAATATTTGAAAAAAAGATCATAAAATATAAAATTAAAAATTAAGATTTGAAATTTTAATCTTTGATGTATTTTCATTATATAATTTCAATAATGTTATTTTATTTTTGATATTATTTAATTTTTAATATATTTCATGTATTTTAAGAAAATATAATATCTGACAAAATAGATATTTGAATTTAATATATTTAAAGAAATAAAAAGATTCATAGATTTTAAATCTCAATATTACTTTCAATTATATTTTAAACTAAAATTAAATCACTGGAATTCATAATTATAGAGATACATTTTTTACCTTATACTTCTCATATTTTATAAAGAAAAAGAAGATTTTATTGAATTAAATTAAATTAATAAAATAGTAATTATAAATATGACATTTTCACAATCTATAATACAATAAATATTTGAATCTAATACATTGAGAGAAATCAAAAGATTCATAAATTTATAAAATCAAAGCCAAGAACATTTATAAAATCATGAACCATAATGATGCTATCATTAATCATGTCAATAAAAATTGGTATACTGATTTGGATGCTAATACTTGGACGAAATACTTTGATAAACTATGGAGAACTATTATTGACCCAAAAATGAGTTGTTTCAAGTGGCTTATGTTACTTGACAGACTTCCTATAAGGAAAGACCCTTCATTTACTGAATTTTGTAGCACTTGTAGGCTTCCTGAATCCCGCAGGCATATCTTATTAGATTGTACTTTTGCAAAAGAAATATGGCTCATGTTTGGTATCACATATCCTAAATATCTTAATATTTTTGAAATTATCAATGGGCATATCAATGGTTTAAATAAGGACACTAATCTGTTTTGGAATATTATGTCTTCTAACATTCTTTGGTAGATTTGGAAATGTTGAAATGAAGAAAGGTATCAAGGAAATCCCAGAATCCTTACTGAGTCTTTTTGTAAACTCACATATTCTAAAATCTCCTCGCAAGTCTCTATTCACATGCTGATTGGAAGAGAGAAGCTGAAGAGATTCCTTCAGATGGGACACTCCACCATGTTCGTGTTTGAGATGAAAGACGGCTATGAGTGGAGAAAGCACATGGATAATCTTGCTATATTTTAAGAGACTGTGAAGAAACTCCACTAGGAGATAAAAAAGAACAAGGATGCCACGGATGACCAAATCTTCATGCTGTCCCAAATCCAAGCAAAGAAGAACATTGTCTGGATGGAAGGCCCTTTGGGTTAGACCGCTTGGACTGAGTCCTATGATGATATTCTGCATATTATCTTGTTTCTTTTCTTTTTGTTGTGATGATACTATAACTCTGTCCCGTATAATCTTCCTTTAAACTCTTTACGTGTGAGGCTCTGTCTCTTTTTGGTACTTTTGTACACTTCATTGTAAATCTTTCTGATATCCTTATAATCAATACAAAAAAAAAGATTCATAAATTTTAAATTTTAATAAAAATTAACAATATCACATTAAAATAAATTTGATACATCACTTCAATTCATAAATATACCAAAGAACACATTGCTAGAAATCATATACTATAAAATAAAAATTAATTAATTAATGTCACAAATTTCAAATAGATAAATCCATATCTTTTACATTTTAGTATGAATGATCTACCATTCAACTAAACTAAATAATAATGTATTAACTAAAACTATATCTTTTTGTTTGTTGAAATATAAAATTCTCCTACTTAACCTTAACCATACATACTTTACAATCTAACCAACCTAAATTAATACAAATTCTACAAATTGTAAAGGGTATTGCAACACAATCTTAATTTCATTTTTCGTTTTGCCTTGTTTAATCATAGTAATATTGGCAAATTTATTGATGTGATTTATGGATGAGGTCATTAATGTTTGTAACTTTAATTTTTGAATGGTTTTGAGAAAATATTTTATAGCTTATAAAGTAGTTTTTTTTAAAAGTTTATTTATTTATTTTAATAATTATGCTTATAAAGCTGAATATGACCTTTGCTTGAAAGAGGTTTTGTATGGCCCTCACATGAACAATTTAATTAAGTGGTACATGTTGACTTGTTAGGATTTGCTTTTATTTCTTTTTTCTAGTTATCATTCTCCTAATGATATATAATTATTACTTATTATAGTCATGACTTGTACAAATTCCTTTTTGAGACTAATGTCCATGTATTCTCGAGTCAAGTTAAATGAAAAAAACAAATGCTTTTGTTTTCATATTTTATGGACAAGAAATATATTATAATAGCAATAGTGGAAAATGCACTTTATCTTATAAAAATGTAATAATTATTTATACATGGATGGAATGACCAATTGAAATATAAAATAAATTTAATTGTTAGTTTCTTAATATTTTATGTTACTGGAATTGTAGTTGACATGTATCTATATTTGTAAAATTATTTGAATAAAAAAGTTAGTCAACTATTGTTGAATTATATAGTAAATTATAATTATAGTTGTAATGACATGATTTAAAATCTTGATTTTAATTTCTTTTAAATAATATTCAACTATTAAAAAAAACCTACTTAATTCAAATTTGTGAAATATTAATTTTTTTATAATTGAATTGGTATAATTTTATTATAGAGTCTACTTTAAGATTATGATTAATTTTCTATAATTTGACAATGACATTTAGTTGTAAGATGCTATATTTGATTATCATAAGAATTTATTTGTAGAATAATAATAATTATATAGATATCTTATTAGAATTTGTTTAGATTTATTTTAGATTAACTATGATCACATTAATTTTAATTTTAGTTATAACTTTAGAATATCTCATTTCATAAACACCTTCTTCCTGAGGAACAAGCTACAAAGAACATACACAGACTAGACCAGACCTATGAGAGTTCAAAACATTACACATTGGTTAACAAAAAGTAAAAGGCACCGAGTACACAGTCCCCATGATTTATTAAGATAAAGCATGCCAATGCGAGAGAGAATGCCCCAAAAAATACATGTTACAGTCTGCACCCCTGGATGAAAGGCCATAGGGTCTCATTCTCATAAAAGAAGAATCTCTACAAATAATATAGTTTATTTCTTCACCTTATTGGGCCAAGGTCCAATATTTTCCAACCTCATTAATTTGCAAAATGTTGGGGCTTTATAGAACAACCCTCAGTCGAAATAATCTCAAAATTATTACAACTCTCTTACAATCGATCGACATGCCATAAAATTTGGCATAGATCACTCAATTCCTTGTGTTCCAGGCAGATGCTTGAATCTGGTTGATTTTTTGCAGCGTTCTTTTCGGCTGGGCTCAACCACAAAACATGGCGGCTTGATTAGATACACCATGATTGCACAGACCAATCCAAGCATAAAAATAGGATAACTATCTATAAAATCTTTTATTCATGAAGTTCACCTCAGGAAAGAATATTCCATGAAGATGCATCGACCGGTCCTATTGAAGTGAGAGTGTCTTGGGGAACACATGGTGGGTTGGAAGAAGCTTGAAGAGATGTATTTCTTGTGGAGTGTTTAGAAACCTTGCCAGGAAGACAAGTGTCTATGGGCATCTAGATTTTGAAATTTGGTGAATCGCTTCGCGCAATCAAAGACTGAAGGTAAACATGGAAGGTGATTAAGGTGATGTAGAAGGGCTCTATATTTTGGCAACTTTAAGGGAATCTTGGCCTATCTAGAGTGAACCGCAGAACCTTTGGTTGTGTTGGGTATATTTTAGGTTTTCTGAGATGTATCAAGATTTTGTTCTTGGTGTCAAATAAATTGTGCGTCTGCATCTAGTAGTTTAAATGTTCCTGCAAAATTTCTAAAAAAATTTATGTCTCAAGGCAATCCTTCTTTGAAAATGTCTGAAAAACCATAAACCCTAGATATTATTTGTCTTTGGTAGGGTTTTATCTTCTAAAATTGCCAAGGCATGCCCTAGTTCTCATGTTTTCAAGTTGACATTTATAATCACCCCTTTTTTCTGCACATGTTTCTTTTATTTCCTTCGAGTCTCTAAATCTTGTAAAGATCAGTGGTTAGTTCAGATTATTAAGAGAGCTGACGAAAAGGATTTCTTTAATTCTCGTAAGGTTGGCGGTTAAGTCTAAATGTTCGGTGATTTGGCGAATCAGCTATCTCCAAATCTCTTGAGAATCGGCAGTTAGTTCCAAGTATTAAGTGACCTAGCGAAAAGGTTATCTATGAATCTCGTAAAGATCACGGTCAAGTATATAACATCTAGAGATTGAGCTACAAAGTAAAAGACTTAATGATGATGTTATATCACCAAATCTCATGAAGTAGCAGCTAAGTCATTTAATATCTGGAGATCAAGCATAGACCATCAATGCAACTAAGGATCAAAGGCTATTGCTGGACCTCGTGAGTTAAGCTGAGTTAAGCCAAGTATTCAAAGATTTAGAGAATGCCTTTATCTCTGAATGTCATAATCAAAGTGTTGTTAAATATTCTATTTAGAGATTACAAGAACTATGATGGTCGCTCAATCTCAGAACATGACTAGAGTTAAGAAAAATCTTATGAGATTAAGTGATGACCATTGATTATAATTCAGATGTGTGGCTATCATTGAATCTCCAAATAAACTAAGTTAAGTAGAAAGAATTCAGCGACCATGAGATATAGGGATGAGATTTGACCAGATGCTGACACATGTTCCAGAGGTTCACAAGATGGGTGGTATGCACTCAATCTCCTATTTTAATCAAATCTATTTGAAACATTACGAGATTAGGAGAGAAAAGAAGGTTCACAATTATCTATGGATCTTATAATCTTGACAGTTAAAAGTGGAACATTCAACAATTCAGAGAAAGGAAGTTTCAAGGTTATCGCTTGATCTCGTAATCATAACAGTTAATAGAGAAATATATACAGTGATCAAGAGATCCTTTAGTCGCTTGATCTCAGATTATTATCGTAGTTGTCACTAACATCTAGAGATTGGGAGAAGACAGTTAAAGTTAGTAATGGAAAGCATTGTCGCTAGATCTCACGAAGAAACTATGGTTAGAGCTCCCATTTAGAGATTATGATATATGTGGTAGTCGCTCAATCTCAAGACACACAATGGTGTTAGTCAGGCATTCAGTGAACCAGAGAAGAACCTTATCTCTGAATCTCAAGATAAAACTATTAGTAATAACTGAGAGGGGGGGGTGAATCAGTGGCCTCAGAAATTTATCTAATTTAAACTTTAATCCACCAATTAATACTTCTCAAATTATTAAGTCCCAACAAGATGCATGCCTTTGAAATA
>MU227494.1:1927334-1938141 GCA_018584345.1 Thuja plicata | reverse complement strand
ATAGTCAAACAAAAGGAAGTATTCACTCATAATGCAATAGCCAAAGAATCCTTAATCAGTGCCCTATCCGACAGTGAATTTTTTGAGATCAAGAAGGCAGATAAAGCATACTCTATTTGGAAATACTTAGAAGATATGTTTGAAGGGGAAATCCAAGAAAAGAATGAATGCAGAAAGAAAAGGAAGAAAAGATACAAAAATTTAGAGATGTTACCTGAAGAAAACATTAGAGCTTAGAATTAGAGGATTAATGAAGCAGTATCAGGCATAAGAAACAATGGTGGAGAAATATCAGAAGAAGATATAATGGACAAATTAATGACCACATTGACAACAAATTATGAGAGAAAGATCAATATCTTAGATGAGACTATGAAATTTTCAAAGGAATTCAAGAGGGAGACTTTGATCAACAAAATATTTGCATTTGAGATATCTAGATTGAAGATAGAACCTAAAATTAAGATAGCCTTCAAAGCCACAGTCCACAACAAGAAATCTATAAGAAATTCTAATAATAATGAATAAGTAGATACAGAACTAGAAGAAATCATTGCTATGATTTCCAAGAAGGAAAGGAAAGGTACAGGGAAATATGAAGGAAAGCTACCATTCAAATGTTTTTCATGCAACAAAGTTGGTCACTTTGCATCCAAATGCCCTACAAGAGTCAAGAAATTTAGATCAGATTACAAACCTAAGTACACTAAAGAATGTTATCATGCTGAGGATGGTGTAACTGATGATGAATCAGGAGAAGATGAAATTGGATTCATTACCATTAAAGACATTGAGAAGATGCTTGAAGAAATGGACAAAAAAGATGAAGAAAAAGAACTGGAGTTAGCATTAGTTTCAAAAGCTGACATCAGAACTAACTAGATCATTGACAATGGATGTTCACACCACATGACAAGAGACAAAGATAGATTTGTACATTTAGACAAGTACAAAGGTGGCATGGTTAGATTTGGAGATAACACTCCCAAAACTATTATAGGTAGAGGTTCTATCACCTTATATGGAAAGAACAAGACAGATGATGTTCTCCATGTTGATGGTTTGCATCATAACTTACTAAGTGTTGGACAGTTGCTTGATAAAGGATATCAATTGGAATTCAAAAACAACTAGTGCATTATCAACAAAAAAGAAGGATACATGATTGCATTAGGATAAAAAACAAAAGGTAATGTTTTTTAGCTCAATTCATATGTTAGTTGTTTTGTTGCAAAAGTGGATGACAGTTGGTTATGGAACAAGAGACTTTGTCATATTAAATTTGACAACATAGTCAAGATAAGTAATATAAAGGCAATAAGAGACCTTCCGAGCATTGCAAGACCAATTGATACCATGTTCTAGGAGTGTGTGATGGGGAAACATGTGAGGAGCTCATTCAGGAGAAAACAAGACTCTACAGAAAAAAAATTAGATCTGATACATACAGACCTATGTGGACCTACTCAAACAAGATCATACAATGGAGAAAGGTATTTCATTTTTTTTGTTGATGATTTCTCAAGGATGATGTGGGTTGCATTCTTAAAAGACAAATCTGAAGCTTTTGAGAAGTTCAAAGTGTTCAAAGCTAAGGTTGAGAATGAATCTTGATTAAAGATAAAATGTCTGAGATCTGATAAAGGAGGAGAATTCACCTATGACTAGTTTTATGACTACTATGAAGAACATGGAATCAAGAGACAGTTAAGTGCACCTAGAACCCCTCAACAGAATGGGATTGCAAAAAGAAGGAACAAAATAATACTTGACATAGTGCGCACCATCATGATTGAAGGAAAGGTTGCTCATACCTATTGGAGAGATGCGGTCAATACAATAGTCTACACTATCAATAGAATACAATTGAGGCCAGGCATAGACAAGACACCCTATGAACTTTGGTTTGGTAATGTACCCACTGTAAAATACTTCAAAATATTTGGAAGAAAGTGCTACATCAAGAGGGATGATAACATTGGCAAGTTTGATGCTAGAATCGATGAAGGCATTTTTCTTGGTTACTCTACTAAAAGAAAATCCTATAGATGTTTTAATCTAAGATTAAAGAAGATCATTGAAAGTACTCATGTGAAGATTTATGAGAAACTTATGATTCAAGAAAGATACTATGACTATGCTCCCATGATTGAAGATGAGCCCAGACCCATCAATAAGGACACAGTTATTGAAGAAATTTTTGACTGTATTGATGTTTCATGTAACAATCCTGAACCAAGTGAAGAAGAATCACAGATTATAGATGAAAGTATCACTCCTAAGAATTCAAGATACACATCCAAATACCACTCTAAGGAAGATATCATTGGAGATCATAGCGCAAAAATCTTGACAAGATCTAGAGAAAAAGGTTCAACCGTTGATGAAGAGGTATTCTTACTTTCACATATTGAACCCTTAAGTGTTGAAGATGCATGCAAAGATTCAGAGTGGAAAAATGCCATGCAAGAATAATTAGATCAAATAATAAAGAATGAAACATGGGAACTGGTCCCTAGACCTCATGACAAGAACATGATTAGAACAAAGTGGATATTCAGGAATAAAATGAATGAAGAAGGAACAGTGGTAAGGAACAAGGCAAGATTAGTGTGAAAAGGATATGCACAGAGAGAAGGCATAGATTACACTGATACATTTTCCCCTATGAGAATACTTGAAGCTTTCAAGCTATTTATGGCCTATGCAACATTCAAGAACTTTAAGGTATACCAAATGGATGTCAAGTCAACTTTTTTGAATGGTGACTTGAAGGAAGAAGTCTACATAGAGCAGCTTGAAGGATTCAAACTTTTAGATAAACCAGACATGGTATGCATACTAAAGAAAGCACTTTATGGACTAAAACATGCCCCAAGATTATGGTATGAGAGACTTGATGGTTACTTAACCAAGATAGGATTTAGAAAAGGAGCATCAGACTGTAACATATTCATAAGAGAGATAGATGAAGGAATACTACTCATTTCTATTTTTGTTGATGACATTAGCTTTGGAGGTAATGAAAAAATTAGTGCAAAATTTGCCAAAGAAATGAAAAGTGAATTTGAAATGAGCATGATTGGACCTATCAAATACTTTCTTGGATTGAATGTAAAACAAAAAGACAAAGGCATATTCATAAATCAGTCTAAGTATGTGAAGGAGATACTGAAGACTTTCAAGATGGAAGATTGTAAGATGGTATGAACTCCTATGATAATAGCAAGCAAGCTTTCTAAAGATGATGATTCCACAGTAGTTGACAAGACATTGTAAAAATCCATGATTGGAAAACTTATATATCTTACTCAATCAAGACCTGATATTTCTAATTTAGTTGGCATTGTTGGTAGATTTGCAGCTGAACCTAAATAGAATCACCTAATGGCAATAAAGAGAATATTCAGATATCTAAAAGGAACTATAGACTATGGTTTATGGTATCCCAAATCAGAGAATGTACAACTTCATGTATACATAGATGCAGATTGGGCAGGTTGTATTGATGATAGAAAGAGTACCTCAGGAGGAGCAGTATTTCTTGGAGATAGGTTGGTTTCTTGGACAAGCAAGAAGCATAAATATATCTCTCAGTCAACAACAGAAGCAGAGTATGTTGCTGCAACATTGAATTGTTCAACAATGGTTTGGATCAAGTAGATGGTTAAAGACTTTGGTATTCAGATTGATTATCTTATTTTTATTCACTGTGATAACACTAGCACTATCAATATGTAAAAGAACCCTGTAATGCATGCAAAGACAAAACAAATTGAGATCAAATACCATTTTCTAAGAGAAAAAGTTGTAGAGAGAGAAGTAAAGTTGGACTATGTGAGCACTAAAGAACAATTAGCAGATATTTTCACAAAGCCTCTATCAAAAGATACTTTTGAGTATCCCAGGGAGTTGAGAGTAATTCCCTTTCCTGAGTCTAATTAGATGATGCATCAAGAAACATCAGATCTTGGTGATTTATGAATGGTTGACTACTCTACTTCTGGAGTAGTACATGTGCTTAATGGTGTTCAACACCCTTTGTCATTGATTTCAAAGGGGGGGTATTAGTAAGGGGGATCATATACTCTGGGGGAGTATACAGAGTAGCAGTGTAGAGTAACTTTTGATGAGGATATTGAGAAGATCATAAAAAGAAGGAAGACACTTTGAGTTGATGATATCATATGTTTCCATCAATGTCAAAGGGGGAGATTGTTAGAGATTTACTTCAGTGCAAATAATTGATTGTATGTTTGTCATTGATGACAACATATAATATACAATAGTGTTCTATATAATATTATCAGTATAGATGTTTTGGAGCTATGCATGTTTATTTCCATGGTGTATACATGTTCTAGATGCTATGTACATTCACACCAAGTCAGATATGAAGTTTCAGTTAAGTTATGTTATTCAATTATGACAGTTACAGCGGCAAAAGACTATCTGAGAAGAGCCAACATAATAACATTATTTCTTGAGTTGTGCCTATCTTTGGGATATGCGTGTTTTTATTCATGTTTATTTATGAGTTCTTGATAATTCTCTAAAGGTGTAAAACATGTTCTAACAGAATCGTAATGTTGGAGTTGATTTGGTGGAGCCGACTTTGTGAAGCATCACATCCATCTAGTTTGAGTTGCGTGATTCAAATGTGATTGCATGGATGATATGGCCAACTAAAGAAGTAGTGAAGGGACTCCTTGAGCCGATGAAGATCACATCCTTTGAAGAAGATACTTATAGTAGTTCATTTGATGAACGCCAAGTGTGAATGATAAGAAAAAGATAGAAAAAGTATAGAGAAGAATATCAGTTGTGTTTCATTCATCAAGGATCTATGTGAAGAAGTAGTGGAAGCATATAATACATTGGAATTGATCAAGACAAAAAGTCTACTCTATAATTCATTATCAGATATAGTGTATATCTATTTTATAGAAGGTTGTATCCTTCACCATTATAGAAGTGAGCTTTTGGACAGCGAGTCCTCACCCCTAACAGGGTTACTTGTAAAAGACTCCTAACAGGGTCAGACCGTTAACCAGGTCACTATACTTATTGCATTGTAAAGAAAAAATCCTAATAGGGTTGCAAGATCTTCTAACAGGGATTATTATAAACAAGTATAGTTCTTTGTGGGTGCTAATTCCTACCGGGGTTTTTACCTATTTGGTTTCCCCATAACCAAAATTGTTGTGTTCTCCATTGTGTTATCTGAATGTGCATTTACTTTATGTTAATTGATATCTAAGAGAAGAAAAGAATTAAAATAGCAGATAACTGATTCACCCCCCCCCTCTCAGTTATCCTTTGGGACTATTCTAACATTAGGATCCCTATGAAGGAAAAGAGCTTCTCTTTCATAGAAATCTCTCTTGAATCGACGGTTGAGATCGAAAGAAAAGAGTGGCTCAGATTCGATTTAAGGAAGCATAATCCATGTGCAAAGAATGTGATTGGTTGAAAGATTTAGTTGAGTGAACTGACTGATCAGTCTTTTTGGAAACTTTCAAAATCAGTTCTCAGTTAACTGAAATGTTTCCAAAATAATAAATAGTAGAGAATCAGTTAACTGAGTGGAACTGGATTGTTTCCAATTTGATAATTAGTTAACTGGATTTGATGATGTCATATGCATTTTTAATAATTTAAATGATTTTGAATGCACATTTTTGTTTTTTATAATTAATTTAACTTTTTTTATTTAATTGACAATTTTGTAATTTTATTTAATTAATATATCAGAATATCAATTAAATAATTAACATAAGGTTTATTTGCCAATTTATTATGATTTTAGGAATTAATTAATTAATCAAGTAGGATGATTGATTAGGACCTAGGGTTTAGGTCAGATTAGCTGCAAATTGATAGATTGAAGAATTGCCAGTTTGATTTAGGACTTAGGGTTTCTTGATTAATTATTGAGATTTAGGGTCTGGGGTTTAGATGACCATTTTTATGTGATTACATTTTCCCCTCTTTGAATTGATGTATGATTAGCACATTGATTCAAAGACTTGTTAGCGAGAAGATCAAGAATAGTTTGATTTGAAGTGATGAAACTATTATTTTGAAGGAGAAGACTGACTTTGAGGTTGATTGGACGAAGATCGATCAAAATATATAAAATAGAATGCTTAGATTGGTTTAAAGTGATGAAACTGAACATCTGTTAGGAACTCTTAAACCTTTTGATTGGTTTGAACAAATAACCAATTTGATTTGAAGCAATGCAATTGATTATCATTAAGAGATTTGATTAGCAAGAAAATTGACTTGATTTGAAGTGATGAAGCCAATTTGATTAATGTATCTAGTTTCAATAACGAATAGCTCGTATAAGACCGATCTTGTATGGTTTTGAGTGTATTCACCACTGTATAAGACCATTGAATAGGTTGCCTTTGATTTAAGATGATATCAACTTGATTTGATGTGATGAAGCTGAGATGCCCCAAGCAATGGGGTTTTGATTAAGGACGTGATAAATGAAATGTTGATGTCCTGATCCTGCCCCCTCGGGAGTGAAATCAAAATATGGATAGGTACCCCAATGATGAGAAGCAATTTGATTGATAACATGATGCAAGAAGAAGCGGATCTGATGAGAAATAGGTCCCAAGTGGTTAGGAAAAAATATGTACTTGATGGGAGGTCCTGTTTGATCGAGATTGCCCAAAAGTATGATACATGGATTGACTGGAAGAAAAGTATAAGAGATTCCCATTGGTTGGAGTTTAGAAGATTGATTGTGAAAGCGGTTAGCTACAGTGGACCAAAAAAGTCAAGCGTCAGATTTCAATTTTGATATGAAAATGGAATCTGGACAGTCGAATTAGTGAGGGGTGTCATGTTCACGCATAACTGACCACTTGAAAAAAGGAAAATTAATCAATAAGAACCTCAGATCCTTCACATTGTAGATAGATATCGATATTATGTAGATTTTAGCACTATGCAGATGCAAATGTAGATGCAAGACTAACATGAATGCAACCTAGGGTGTAGTCACTGAACCTTTAGCATTGAAATTTTTCATCATCGATCATTTTTGGAACATCGGAGCTGATACAATCCTTACTGGTACCACTATGACCATAAGAATATGAATATGAATTTCATTGGATAAGATATGAGAAACTAACATAAGAATTAGGGCACAAAAGTTGAGATGACCTGAACGTTGTTTCGAGTTGATGTTGCAAGAGTACACTAGTATCGAGGAATTCAAAGCTAAGATAACCATGAGTAGGATCTTGCATAAACAAGCAAAGCAATAGTATTCAAGGAGATAGTTCCAACCTCACCTTGGCATACAAATAAATAGGATCGAGGGATGTTAGGCTTTTCCACATTAATGCAGGAGCTCTTACCACATACACCCTATTTATTTGACATTGTAGGATCATCGGGACCACACAAACAAGTAGTAGACAAAGAAAAGATTAATGAAAATCAATGAAAATAGACAACATACAAATAGAATTTCAGCATACTTCAGCCAGTTTCAAAGTTTTCGGATGCATATATGTATGAGGCATTGAGAAACACCGTCGTGCTGGTGAGTGCAATGTGTTTGATTTCTATTGATCTACTGTTTATGTTTTTGGTATCCAATGTGTGTTAAGAAACATATATGCACCCAAAGATAGTGTTAAGAAACACTTTTGATTGGGATGTTGAGAAACACTTGTTGCGTCAGTAGCGAGTTGTCCTTCAGAAATGACAAGATTAGTGACTTTGGTATAATCCAAAGATACGATCAAATTAGGAACCCATGCCCCTAGTAGCAAAGGACGATGACTCAATTGAATCAAACTACAAGGACAAAGTTGATTTGGTTTCCCCCAGGTTATGACTCTGGATTGATTTCAAGCTAGAAGGGTTCTCAGAAGACCCAGAGTGTCACGAAAGTGACTAAAAGGTATGTACAAACTAAAGCAAAGTATTGCCAAGACTGAGCATTGATAGATGGAGCATTGAGGTACAAGAGGCGCATGTTTACTATGTTTTCACCTACTTGGGAGAGATGTTATTCTTGCTACCATGGTGCATGTTTACCAGGTTTTCACTAAGGCACTTTTTCTTCTTTTCAATTTTTTTGTATTTTTCCATTTTTGATTTTTTTTTGAATTTTTCTCTTTTTTTTTTTATTTATTTTTATTGATGCATCAAGGCGCCTATTGCTAGGTTTTCACCATGATGATCATTTTTTCAGGACTTTTTCCAATTTTTAGATTTTTTTCTAGGTCATAAGTATGTACATGGTGATGATCACTGAGAATGACTTAGGTGTAGAACTTCTTCAGATGGAGAGTGTTGATGGGCTCCCGAAGTGGTTCTCCTTCAGGTGTGAAGAGTCTATAGGCTCCAGAGCCAAATGCTATAGTAATGATATAAGGACCCAGCCAGTTGGGTTCAAAATTCCCCTTATTCTCTTTATGTGATGGATTGCGGGGATTTCATCTCAATACCAGGTCGCCCACCTGAAGTTCTCTAGGTCTGACTTTCTTGTTGTATCCTCTTGAAATTATTTTCTAATAAGATATGAGGTGATCAAATTCCACTTTTTGATGTTCATCCACCAGCTCTTGTTCTTGGAGTCTCAAAACTCTGTATTCTTCATCCGGTAGAAGTCTATGCAAAGAAACCCTAAGAGATGGGATTTATACCTCTAGGGGTAAGGCTGCTTTTGCCCCATATACAAGTATGAATGGGGTTGCCCCTGTAGGTGTTTTGATGCTTGTTCTGTAAGACCATAATGCAGGATTGATCTATAGGTTCCAATCCCTTCGAGACTTGTTAACTGTACAATGAAAGATTTTCAGCAAATTTTTATTTGAGGCCTCAGCCTGTCCATTACCTTGTGGGTAATAGATGGAAGAATAGTGTTGTGTGATTTTGAACATTGCACACAACTCATCCATTGTGTTGTTCATAAATTGTCCTCCATTGTTAGTGATGATGGAGGAAGGTATGTCATAGCGACAAATCTTTGATGGCATCCCTGGTCATCCTAATATGATCTCCAATGAGGTAAGAGATCGAATCCCTAGGTTCATAGGAAATAATGTCATAACCTATGAAGAACATTTAAAATCTTTTATAGATAAGATTACTGATTTTGAAATAGAACATGAAGATGTTCTTATAAAGCTTTTTGTTCAATCCTTGATAGAAGATGCTAGGGATTGGTTTAAAAACTTGCCTAATGATAACATAGCATCTTGGGAGGAGTTTTTTAAGTCTTTTAGGGAGAAATACAAAGAATATGTTGATTCTAGTTACATGTTGAATGAATTTAACACATTAAGAAATTCCCTAATGAAAGCATGTCAAATTTTAGCAATAGATTCCAAAAGGCTATGAATAATTTATTCCAAGTGCTAAGGTTAGATGAGCAAGTATGTATAACTACCTATTTCAATGTTGTTGATGGGAAGATGTCCTATCTTCTTAGAGACAAGAACCATAGTACCTTGAGAGAAGGTTATAAAACAAAAATAGACATTTAGAGTAATAGGAAAGCCTTAGGGAAAATGGGGAAGAGAGGGGATGGAAAACTTTGGAAAGAGAAAGGACAAGAAAGAAAATGTATTAAGGAGGATGATAGGGTTGATAAATTAGTGAATGTAGTGAAGGATCTTACTAATAAGATGGATAAGAATGAAAAAGGTTATCATGACAATAGGTAATAGTATAAGAGGTATTATAAACAACCTAGTTTGAGGCATATTCCATACAAAACAAATTGGAAATATGGCAAGCCTATCCTTGAAAACCAAGAAAACCAAAAGAAAAAAGAAACCCCTGATCCTTTGAAAAGGAATAGCACAAATTATGTAGAAAATACTCCTTGGTGTGCTACTTGAAACATGCCTCACTCTTCCTACCAATGTGTGGTAGCCCAAGCCCTAGCTGATCAGATGGGGGAGGGAAGTGATCAAGTAGGTCATGAATTAGAAAGTCCTGCTATGAATATGTTCACTATGAGGAAGCCTTATCCATGGTCTCCTGAGAAAAGTGAACCTATTGAAGAAATGAGTAGTAAAAGAAGTAAGTACCTAGAATACTAGCCCCAAGTGACCTTTGATTCAAATGATAAGACTGGTATTGTATCACATAGAACAATCAATGGAGTGGGAAATGAAAAGGAATATCCCCATTTCAGGTTACCAAGCGATGAAGAAAAAATATCCCTGACCATAGCAGCAATAAACCAGGCTAGAGGTGCATACAATTTGAGAAATAGAATAGTTGAGCCTGGTCAATGAAAACTTCCCTCTATTTTCGTTGAAGAGGATGCCCCACAAAATGTTTCAGAACCTCATGGAAAGGGTAATAAAGAAAATAAAGTTGTAAAGAAAGCTGAATATTCTTCTGATCAGAAGGAGAGAGAGGAAATAAAAGAAGAACAAGTGGCTACTAATAAATCCAAGAAAGGTAAAAGGATAGGTGATACATCTTCTAGATTACCTATGTTTGACATGAGACATGCTCTTACTCAAATGAAAGTTTCAGTCCCACTAATGAAGATGCTAAAAATAAAAGAGCATAAAGAAGCTGCACTAGCACTTTTGAAAGGAATTGAAGATATCTTTGTGTCAAACCAGGAAGAAGTATCCTTGACCTTGAATAATGATAAGAGAGGACTTCCATCTATCAATGAAAAGGATAACCAAATAAAAGGATTAGAAAAAAGAAAGGAATTCTCTAATATCTGCATTGGAAATTTGATCACCTAAGAAGCACTGTCAGTTGATCCCTTTTATGTAACTTTGATGATAAATCATTT
>MU227494.1:1880141-1917090 GCA_018584345.1 Thuja plicata | reverse complement strand
ATAATTAATGGGAAGAGGCATGTCCTTTCTTATAAATAATAATGAATAGACATGTCCCATGAAGGGACATGTCTCTCCTAGCCTCATTCCCAATATAAATGAAATAGAGATTGTTGCATTTGGAAAATACATACAACATAGAGTGTTATTACATTTGAAACTATCCTAAAAACTTAACACGTAGATTAAAAGGAAGATCAAGGGTGGTCGCATAATCTCCAAACAGAATGATAAAGTACAAAGTAATTCATAGACTCGGTGCAAGGTGTAGATCCAGATCTCATCGTATTGTTTGTGTGTGATCTCCAAATAAACTTAGGGTAAAGTAAAACATTCAGTGACTTCGAGTTTTCTCTATTGCATGATCTCCAAATGAATTAAGGTTAAGTTAAGGATAAAAGCTAAGTTGAAAAGAGAGATATGAACCATTGATGTAAATTAAATCTAGTGGTGTGCACGTAATCTATGAATAGATCCATGGTTAGTTGAAATGCTCATTGATTTAGAGACTTAGTTAGTCGTTGAATCTTTAGATAGACTCAGAGTTAAGATAGGGTTATTATTTTGCCTTGTCGCGTGATCTTTGAATGAACCTAAGGTTAAGAAAAAAGTTCAGTGACTCAACAAGGATCATATATATTGTATCAAATGAATGGCTGATGCTAAGTCTCCAGATGACACTTGGGTTAAGAGAAATATTCAGAGACTTAGAGATGTTTCAGTCGCTAAATCTCCATATTTGAATCATGGTAAAAGTAAAGCCTAGCAAGGTTTATTCAGAAATTCAAAGATAAGAAAGAATAAGTTACTCAGTGTTAAGAAGTAAACCGGATTCTAAGTTAGGTTAAAATGATTGGCCAGCACGTAATCTCAGAACAAAATCAAAGTTAAGCAAACCATCTAGTGAATTAGTAATAATTGTTGATGAAAAGAAGATCGTATGGTTGGTGCTAGATCTCATGATGTTACCCGAGTCAAAGAAAACTCTCAGCGACTTGGAGATAAAGCAGTCACATGATCGCCAAATAAACCATGGTCTAATTATGGTAAAATATTAAGGATTTTCTCTCGTGCCATTTCAAGGAAATAATATAAAAGATAGGGCCTATTAAAGACAAAAGATTCTGATAGAGTACAAGTAGTATGCTGAGATGTGAAAAAAAAAAGAAAAAATGGCCAATCAGATAACATGTCGAGCCTTTTTGCATATAATAAGTATTTAAAACTGAAAAACACTCATGACTTTTCCAACTAAGCTGTTCAAATTTGATTTCCTGTCAACTTCAAGTGCTACAGTTAGGAAAACATTGATGTCAAGACACGTAGAGTTATTACATAAGTGATTGAGAAACGGTTTCTGAATTCTTGACTAGACCAGTGCATTCAATTTTCAATGATAAAGACACATCCTTTGTACATTTCTGATTACCATATTTTAGAATACAAAATAGAGAAATTGCATAAGCTTTCAGAGTTTTAAGAGTGAAGAATTGCTTGAGTTTCAGAGCAAATTGTAAGGAGAAACTCATGTCTGAGAAGAGAATTGTTCAGAAGAATCAACGAAGATGAGTCAAGCTGGACCAAGTGGGGTTTCAACCAATGGAGCAAGTAAATATGCAGAGGATGAGTAGAAGGAAGAGGAACTTCTCATATGAGTTTGTTTCTCTGCTACCAGGGACGAACCAAAATAAAAAGTTAGACAATGAATCCTTTTCTAGTGCTATGTCTCATTGTAGGGGTCCCATCATTCCCAGATGCTCTAGTTTTCATTTATTCAATTATTTTTATAGCAACATGGATAGGTAGATCCTAGTTTTAAACCCTTGGATGTTAGGTCTTGCCAAGTCAATTATACTTGATGTATTTGTAGATGTTGACTTATTAATAACCCTAGCAGCAAAGTATGACTCTACTTCCAAAAACATAAGAAAAGGTGATGAAACAACCTTAGTGATCTTAGATAGGTCATCATTTAGGAAATCCTTTAGCATTTATCATGCCTCTGCCATAGAAATAGATTTGAAAAAATTGTTGAGAAAATATGCTAGGGAGGTCACCATAGTCACTAAATTGGTCCAAGCCCATGTGCCTAGATCAAACAGGAATTATGTGTCCCAATTGCATGTTTCAAAGATTACACCCTACAATTTCAAAGACCTCTATTTCTATATCAAGTATATAGCCTATGGGTTGTGCAGCGTTTTAGGCATAGATGGAAATATTGAGAGGTTGCCTAAAGACCTACTCATGATTATTTTGGATATTAGGAATTCCCATTCCAACACAGATTTTGACTACATCTAGTATGTCATAGATAGACTACATGAGGGCTTGATCAACATTCAAAAGAAGGTTAACCCTAAGTTCATGCATTATTCTCTTCTAATGCATTTGATTCTATATTTCAATATTGACAACATGAACATCAAATTTCTAAGACCAAGAACTCAATTCCAGGGCCAACCAAACCTCGTACAGTTATGGATTAGGGTTTGGAATTATACTTCTAACAAGAATGAGTTTTGTGGCTTTGAGAACTGGATAGTATAACCACTTCTGTAATTATTGGGCCTAAATTTAACTAGGATACCAATCAAAGCACTTCAACTTCTAAGGCCCTACCAATATGTAGACAAATGACTAGGAGATCACAATTGGGGTGATTTCTACTGTGAGAAGACTTTCACTATATTTAGAGTTTATGGATGATCCCATCCCCCACACATACTTCCTAAGTATGTACCTCCAAGAGTGACCTTTATAGAATTCATCTTGAAATTGATGTGGATAGAGAAGGAGCACCTAGCTTGTCATAGAAAAGGCACATTCACTGCCAGGCAATTCAAAGTGGCCAACTTAACAATTGGGAAGAGATCCATGGATGTAGTAAATAAAATGAGCATGGCCTTGTATAGGTATATAGAGCCAGAAGGTTTTATTACGAGTGCAAATAAGTTGTTGACCCCAAGCATAACTGCTATCAAAGAACATGAAGAATGTGATGAGGAAGACCTCATTATAAATACCTTGGAGGATGAAGTAGTAGCAAGAAGAGCTGAACAATATTAGGATTTAATAGGCCTAGAGTAGCAAATGAAGAAGGCAGGGATTCCCTTTGGAGGTTTCTTTCCTAGAGTGCCTTATCTGCAGAGACTTACAAATATGATAGAGTCTTATAATATTTTATATAATCAACTTGAAGAGTTGATTGAAGACATGCAAAGAGGTCTCAAGAAGCACTCATCCTCTAAATATGAAGAGGATAGTGATGGAGGATACCCAATACATAGCCCTCTTCCCATGGATCAGCCACCTACAACAGAGTAGATCATGGAAGTGGATCTTACTGAGGTCCCTAGCATTGAGGCAATAAATGATCCCCCAAGGAAGAAACAAAGAGTATAATCAGGGGAGCCTTCTCGAACAAAGATACAAAAGAAGAAGAAAGATAAAGTGAGTGCCCTAATCATTGGTGACAGGTAGTATCACCACAAGCTTAGAAAGAAGATTAGAAAAGGGAAGGAATTAGAAAAAGACATATAAGGAGAAGTTGAATTACCCCTTCAACTATGCCAAGATGAGAGAGAGCTCCACCAAGTAGAGTTCCTCAGTGATGATGTTGTTGATCTCTAAGTTTTGTTGATCATTAGTGTCCCACACTTAGTCATTTATCCAAGTAGGTTAGCTGGTCATCACTATGGCTGAGCTATCCAGTATAGGCTAAGCTATCCAGCATAGTCATTGCCGAGCATATTTATGGTTGCCGAGTGACTCAAAAATCAAGCAAAATTTGATCATGTTCATGCTGAGTGCCAGAGACTTAAGTGTCGAGCAAGACAGTTTTGACATACATGTCAGGAATGACACAAAATTGTAGGTAAACCATTTTGGGCCAACTTGTTCATGCATTTAATGATTTCAATAGAGTTAATTATGCATTTAATTGTTTTATAATATGCGTGGCACAGAGCCAATCATAAAATTGAAATTCCTAAGCAACATAAGCTTTTGATCCTAATTGTTGATCTAGATCTAATCGCCAGATTCGTAAAGTATATTAAGATTGCTTCTTAAACCCTAAAGTGTATGAGAGAAAAAGGGTATGCATATAGAGAGATGCACTAAGAGTTATTTTAAGGAAGAAACATAGATCTAGTAGAGTGATAGAGAAGTGAACAACAGAGTAAAGACATATCTGATTATAAGATTAGAAAAGGTATAGGAAAGAGGAGATCCATAATCAGTATCAGAGTGCACACCTAAGGATCATATCTTGAGACATTATAACAAGTGTATAAGGTGAAATCTCTTAACAGAGTGGTTCTAGAAGACCCTTCTAAGTCTCTTAGCTAAGTGCTTACTTTGTTGTAAGTTAAAATCCTTTCACAAGGTAGATTGTAATGATCTTTAGCTCTTAACTGAGCAAACCTTTAACCAGGGAGATCACCAGTAGTGATCAAATTGTGTAGCTGAAGTAGTGATCTGTAGTAGTGAAGAATTTGTGGGTATCATCCCCACCCCAGTTTTACCTATTTGGGTTTCTGGGTTACCAAAATTTTGTGTCATGACTTATTTATTTCATGTTGTGGATGCTAATAGTTGTTAGATTAATTTAATATATGTATGAATGTGGATCAGTTAGTTTTAAGTGATTAAATTTCAAGATCTGATTCACCCCCCCTCTAGGTATCTTTCTTTCCCAATATTGTATTTCCAACAATTGGTATCAGAGCTCAGTTCTCCTACAAAAGGTTTTAATCAGCCTGAGAGTACAGATCTAAAGATGGAGATTTACAAATTGTGTAAAGTCATTGAGAATCAAAAGATTGAAATCCAGCTAGCATTACATCAGCTTGAGACAGCTAGATAGGAATTGAGGAAGTCATTGACATCTAGGAAAGATTTGGCCAAACAAATGAATGATACTCATTATCAGGAAGAAGACACTGCAAATCTATTTGAGAATGGAGATTCTACTAAGAGCGATGCAACAATTATAGATCTACTAGAAAGGAACAATGCACTATGTGAAGAAGTTAGAAACCTAAAAAGAGAACAAGAAAGGTAGACAGTAAGACTATGTGAAGTAGTGGAACAAAATAAGAAAGCTGAATATGACAAAGCTATGGCTAAAGAAGATAAAAGAATGATGGCTGTCAGACTTGATGAAAGGACACATGATGTACAATTGATGACAAACAATTAGGTTGACATGGTGAATCAACAGCTACTTGCAAATTAGGAGATCAGTAGGAAAGACATGAAAATAATGAATCTAAGATCTAAGAACAGTCAACTAAAGGATGAATTGAGATCTGAGAAAGAACTGGATGAAAGGTTGAGCAGACCTAATGAAGCTTTGACTCATTTTGAGAACTTGATGGAATCATGAAGGAGATCAAAAGATTCTTCTGGATTAGGCCACAATGAACAACACACATCTACTAAGAAAGGAGAATCATCTAAGATTGGTGAAAAGAGGAATGCAAAGACAAAGAATAACAAAACTGTATGCCACCACTGTGGAAAATCAGGACACACAACAAACATTTGCTGAAGCAAGAATGGTAAGTCCAATCCTAAACCCAAGTTTAATGGTTATTGATTTAACTATAAGAAATTTGGACATAAAGCACATGAATGTTGGGCTAAGGAAAATGATGCACCTCCCACACCAAGAATCAATGGATATTATTACAACTGTCAAAAATTTGGCTATAAGGCACAAGATTGCAGATCTGATGCTAAACAACAATGGACATCAAAGACAATAGTAAAAGCACCAAGGAAAGGTAATGCTTAAAATTGGGATTATAACACAAGGGAAAGTTGTCATTATTGTGAAGAGTATGGACATGCACCTGAAGAATTCATAAAGACACAATTTAGAGGAAGATCTAAGAGTTAGATGAATGGAAGCCTATTTTGCTTTAGTTTTTTGAAAATTGGTCATACTAAGAGAGAGTGCAAGACAAGAGTACCTACTCCTGTTGTTGAGGAAATTAGAGCACAGATGAACCAGACATGGGTACGGAAAAAAAAACCAAGCAGCAATGAAAATACTGAAGCCAAGGTCACCCAATCCAATGGATCAGGTGATAACACCATCTCAAACTAAGAAAAAGAGGTATGTAAGGAACTACATTTAAATTTCATATCTTACACTAGTTCTTAACATATAAATGTGCCAAAGTCCATATCTACATAAGTTAAGATGCACCAGGACATATTTGAAGACATGTACTGAGTAAAAGTCAAATCTCCTTATAGGTGTCAAGCATCAGTGGTATGCACTAAGGCTGAGCTCTTTACTGTGTGCCTAGCTGATATGGTTGGCCAAGTAAGTTTTTGTGATGGCCGAGTATGGTTAGCCGAGTGGTATGCAAGTTGTGTTAGTCGGTTGTGGATAGTTGTTTGGCACTAACCCAATAAGAAGAACATTTAATGTTGACCTACTTTGACCTTTGGAGTCTATAAAAGGACAGATCCATTTATTCTTCATTCTTACCTTGTGATTTAGAATTTCACAGAGTGATTGACGATTTGCGAACTTGATTTTTGCAAAGTTTTCTCGAGGATCTTTTCAGCATGTTGTCGAAAACCTTAAAGTAAAGAGTGCAAAGTGTGACTTGTCGAGGTACTCTATTCATCATCTTCAAAACCCTAATTTCTAAGATCATGGCTGCAAGTTCTTCTACTGCAGTCAAGGATATGGAGAAGGAGTTGAGACAAGTTCTATTGGTGAGGAACGATGCCTGTGTACCTCCCATCTTTTGTGTCATTCCAGAAAGTGCTATCCAGGGTGATTTGACTAGAGCCCTATCATCAATTCCATCCAAGGTACTTATGATACATGATGTAAGATCTTGTTATATGGTTAAAATTGGTGAAGTTAGGGATAATTAATTGAGGGAATCTTACAGCAAATTGTGTGAAAATGGAATTCTAAAAGTTGAATTCAAACAGCTAGCCGACAAAGGGTTAACTTGTACCGAAAACTTCCTGTAGGATTTTAAGATGGAATGGATTAAGATTTTCCTAAGTTGAGTACATGACATGAATATTTGGCTGGACAATGGACCAATTAATATTACAAAAGACATTAATCATAAGGTAACTGGGTATCTGATTGTTAGCAGGAAAATGACCATGAGAGATCTAAGCAAGGAAGATATAGCAGCTAATACTGGAGTAGTTTGGAACAATAGAGGCATGACTATTTCTACAATCAAGGATTTGGAGCTTGATTTTAGAGTAAGGGTAATTACACATATGTTCTGTTAGTTGAGCTGACTGGACAGTGTTCCATGTATGACAGTCGATCAAGCTTGGAAGATAATGAAAAAGAATCATACTTACGACCTTGCCGAGCTTCAATTGATGCAACTGGTAGAGAACCTTTCTTCAATCAGGAAGGAAAAGAACTCATCATGTAAGTTCGGTTCTCAACTAGTTTTTATATTCTTCTATGTACAAAATTCATTTCCCACACTCAAAAATATTGTTTGGAAGAAGGAAAAACCTATCACTTAGTAGATTAATGCATTCATTCAACAATTAGGCAGTAACTTTAACAATATTATGGGAATATACTTTGTTGAATTGAAGAAGAGAATGAGGTTGAGAAGTAGAATTCCTAGTCCATTAGTGGAGAAACATTATGAGGAGATTTGTTTTCTAGTTGACATAGATTTCACTTATGCTCAGGCAGTAATAACTAGGGTATCATGGCTAAAGCCATTTCCTTATGAAGTTAACATTGATGAGACATTTGCAGCAATCACAACACTCCTAGAAGAGGAAATTGATAGCTCAGTTAAACGATTTGGAAACTATGAAGAAGCAAAGGCCAAAATATCTATGAATTTGAAGGCTGGAACTATGGAGAGGAAGAGGAAAATGGTTGGGTTACCTAGTGATGAGGAGGTAGAGGATGCACCTCTAGGCCTAACTACTGGATAGGGAGAAGACATATCTACTAAAGAAGAAATTAGTGAATCTGAGGAAGAGAATCCTGTGAAAGAAAAAGAAAAGCAACTAGTAGTTGCTAAGGTAACCAAGCCGAGCAAAGAAAAAACTAAGGTTACCCCTCCTATTGTTCACCATCCAAGGACAAGGGCATCAACTATTTCATCTCATGTAGTACAAACTAAGGTATATACAAACAATATTGCTGGAGAGAGAGGTTTTGGTAAAAGGAAACAAGTTGCAACAAAGGTTGTGACGAGCCTACCTTTGAAGAGACCAAGTGGAAAACTAAACTTGGAGTCAGATAGTGATGAAGAAAAGACAGAAACTAAAAAACCCAACAACGTACCTACTGCATCATTCAAACATCCCACATATATTGATGAGGTATGTAAGAACATCAGAAGTTCTGCAGGGTTATCTGGATTTAAATTTATCAAGTATGAGAAGTTAAAGATATAAGATAAGCATAATGTTTAGGAAGAACTTTTAGACATGATGAGCACTTTCAAGATGACACCTATAGAGATAGGAAATAATGTCCCAACAAAAATTTATGACTTTTTATCTAGTAAATGGGAATATGCATTGATGACTGAAAGGAAGATAAGAGAAGCAACATTGGCTAGAGTTATCCTAGAACTAACCAAGAAATGGTAGCTAAATTTTTTCAGGATAATAAGCATAATTTTATACCTAAACTCAGAGCCTATGCTATTTTGAGAAATGATATTGAAGGAGTAGTACAATAGAGTACTAGGATTTGGAAAGAACTCTTTGGGTTGTTAGTCCCAAAGAGAAGAAATCAGATGAAGGAACCTCTGAGAAGAAGGCAAAATAAGTAGAGACCACCTCAGAGCCACAGAAAGCAGGAGAAAAAATTGCTACTGAATCAACAAAGAATGGAGTGAACCTAAAAGAGAAAATAGATACAGTGAAAACTGTGGATCTGACAGAAGATAGTCCAATTGACACCACAATTGATGACACTAGCAATTTGGATGTCGAGGGTCAGGATGATCCAGCAGATACAAGTATCGAATCACCTATCAAGGCTACTGAGGCCGATGAAGAAAAAGAAGCCAAGAAAGAGAAGACATAAGAAAAAGAGGTAAATACTAAAAATACACCTATTTGAGAGGTTGTGCAAACAAATTTATATAGTGGAGAGGAGATAAAGGATACTAAGCCTAAAGAACAAGAGGATATACAAGTGTTGGTTGATCTACCACACTCTACATCATCTAATCCCACTGGTCCTAAAACTAGGGGTATGCATGATCATCAAACAATCTTGACTGAATTGAAAGATGTAATGGGAACTAACACTATTAAAGGAAAAGGTGTTGATGAAACTGAGCCAAGCATCATCTCACCAGAACTCAAGAGGAGGAAAATAATTAAGAAGAAGTCTCCAAACCTGAATGTCACATTAGATGAATTCATTGTGATTCCAAAATAGGATTACAATGATTTGTCTTTTGAACAGATAGAGACTCTTCAAGACCTACTTAAGAGGAAGAAAAGGCAAGAAGAAATTAAAAGAGAGCAAAAACAAAAGAAAGTTTTACATGACATCAAGGATATTTTTGTGAAATATTTTGACATGGAAGATGAAAATCCTCAAGCACCTATTCTGGAAAAGTTAGTTCACATTGTGTAGAAGGTCAATGATGAAAACATTGAGGCTAATGAAAATTTGTTGCAATGGTCTAAAAAAAAATTTGAGAACAAAGTCTTGGAGAAGATCTCAGTAGAGATTGCTACAAAATAGGTTGAACTTTCTTCTCTTGTAGAGATTTTTGAGGAAGTTCAAAATAATTTTTATTCTTTGTATAGAAAGTTATGTGATATAGAATTCTTCACACATGATAATCTACAACTTATTGAGAAGCTGCAATTAGAATTTAAGTCAACTGGTAGTTCATTAAGCATGGATGCTAGCACTAGCTTCATACACTTTAATAAGTTGACTCATACATAGAGAAGATTAGCCAAGCTTATGGCTCAAGATGGAAGAATAAGAGAAAAGTTAATAACTATTTAGACTGCCTTAATACCTCATTTGGAGGTTATTCAAAAGGAACTTTCAGCTGAAAAAGAATTATTCAAGAGGGATTCTCATCTCTCTACTGCAGATAGTTTGGTGAGTCTAGCTGCTGAGCGAGAAATCAAGTTACAAGTTATGAAGTATGTAAAGGACAATTGGGATACAACATTTGCTTTAAAATTACAAATTCATAAAGATTTTTTGGACAAGTATAACTTAACCCCACCAGCTTTCAGTGAAAAAAACAAGGGGGAAACTTATAAGGGCTCAGCACAAGAGGAACAAAACTAGGTATAAATATTCTTTCTGAAGGCATGTATACTATGTAAATTTTTGTATGTAGTATGGAGTACATTCATAGGGGTAGTACATTGTGTACTTAGGAAAATTTTGGATGGAAAGAAATGATAAGTGTATTTTTGCCACTAATATCAAAGGGGGAGATTGTTGATCTCTAAGTTTTGTTGATCATTAGTGTCCCACACTTAGTCATTTATCTAGGAAGGTTAGCTGGTCATCACTATGGCCGAGCTATCTAGCATAGTCATTGCCGAGCATATTTATGGTTTTCGAGTGACTCGACAATCAAGCAAAAGTTGATCATGTTCATGCCGAGTGCCAGAGACTTAAGTGCCGAGCAAGACAATTTTGACATACATGTCAGGAATAACACAAACTTGTAGGTAAACCGGTTTGGGCTGACTTGTTCATGCATTTAATGATTTCAATGGAGTTAATTATGCATTTAATTGTTTTATACTATGCATGGCATGGAGCCAATCAAAAAATTGGAATACCTAAGTGGTGTAAGCTTTTGATCCTGATCATTGATCTAGATCTAATCACCAGATTCGTAAAGTATATTAAGTTTACTTCTTAAACCCTAAAGTGTATGAGAGAAAAAGGGTATGTGTACATAAAGATGTGCTAATATTTATTTTAAGGAAAAAGCATAGATCTAGCAGAGTGACAGAGCAGTGAACAACAAAGTAAAGACATATGAAATTATAAGATCAAAAAAGGTATTGGAAAGAGGAGATCCATTATCAGCATCAGAGTGCACATCGAAGGATCATATCTTGAGACATTCTAACAAGTGTATTAGGTGAAATATCTTAAGAGATTAGTTCTAGCAGACCCTTCTAAATCTCTTAGCCGAGTGCTTACTTTTTTGTAAGTTGAAATCCTTTCACAAGGTAGATTGTAATGATCTTTAGCTCTTAACTAGGCAGACCTTTAACTAGGTAGATCACCAGTAGTGATCAAACTTTGTAACCCTAACAGGAACACTTTATTTCTTCAGTAGTGAAGAATTTGTGGGTATCATCCCCACCCCAGTTTTACCTATTTGGGTTTTTGGGTTACCAAAATTCTGTGTCATGAGTTATTTATTTCATGTTGTGGATGCTAATAGTTGTTAGATTAATTTCATATATGTATGAATGTGGATCAGTTAGTTTTAAGTGATTAAGTTTCAATATCTTATTCACCCCCCCTTTCAGTATCTTTCTTTCCCAATATTGTATTTCCAACAGATGCTTTCATCAAGATAGAATAATTCAAGAACTTCTTGATTTGGAGGAAGCAAAAAGAGGTAGGGGCACAATTACAATTGACAGGGGGAGAAATAGTTCAAAGTGAGGCCCTACTAGCCTTGACATCTTATGACCTTGAGAATGAAAAAATAACCCCTGAGGAAGCAAGACAACTAGTAAAATCTAGTGGCATGTTTCTTGTGTCTTGGTGGGATTTGTCCTCTTCTTTAATTATTGATCAAATTAGAAAGCAGCCAAATGCCAACTTGTCCTTTGAGACACAAATTGGAGAAATGATCAGGGGATGTGGATATGATCCCAGATCTTAGACACTACCCATGTGGTCTATGGCACCATGGACACAAATGCCTTCCTTGGTCAGTGTAAAGGAGAAAATGGATGGGGATAAGATCTTTTGGAAAATCTAGAACACTGCTGACCAAGAGATATCCCAAGAAGTCACCCACTTTGCCCATTTGAATCAAGAAAAGATAGAGTAACTTTCTGAAAGGTACACAAAGCTTTTTGATGAGTGTGTTGTTGTGAGAAAGGATAGGGAAAGGTGTCTGATTTAGATCAATTCACTACAAGGGCAAGTGGAGGTGTTAAATAAGAAGATAGAAGAGGCTCCCAAAGCTCTCCCCACTCCACCCATAGAAGTCATGGATGCTCAAACAGAGAATGTAGATGACTTTCCTCAAGAAATAGGGAAGCCAGACCTAGATCAAAATGAAGTGGCATTAAATGTCTTATTGAATATACTGTAGCACATGATAGATATCCTAAAGGGAAATTATTGGACCTAGTACACAAGGCTTATAGTAAGCTACCTAGCCTAGAGACAGAGGTCAAAAGCCACACTGCAACCTTGGATCCATACTTTCACACTTGGTCAAGTAGGGGACCACTGTTTGAGAGATTAGAAACCCTGCAACCACATAGCACAGATCTCTCGGAGATTGTATGTCAAGTGGGAGAGGTAATTGAACAAATTGGAACAAGATTGTCTTTCTTTAAAGGTAAAGCTAATCAAATATAGGCAAGGGTAAATATATTTGGTCCAGACTTCAAAAGATTTGTTCCTCCATTCAAGGCAGAAGATGACAAGATAAAGTCAGTAGAAGAATGGAGAAATGAGTTTGATACTCTACTACCTAGTAAAGAGGCATTCATAAAAAAAGATAGTGTTATAGACATCGACAGATTCAACAAAGCCTTGGATGAAGCATTCAAAGTTGAAGCATACTTCATAAAGTTTGTTACAGATGTCAAGGTCATAACTGATGCCAAATGGGATAGGAAAAAGATAAATTTATAGAGCATTCAAAGTTTTAATTTTCCATCAAATGAAAGGTTACACAATGGGACAACATCACCAAGCCCAAAAAGAAGAAACCAACAACCATTGACCTGGATGTGTTGGATGAGGATTAGAATGGCACCCAACACCTGATCAATGATCATAGGGGGGTAATCATCAGCAAGACTAGTGTAAGTTATCCTATATTGGCACTCACTAGGTCTCACAACAACTTCAAGAGGTTACCCAGAATATCTGTGGACAAAGGTGCCAACTGCAAAGGATTTGTAATCATTTCCAATCAGCTACTCAAGTGTCTTTCTCCACCGGCTAAATATGTAACTGTAATTTTGTCTTTTAGTACTTTTAGGTTTATCTTAGCCATACAAATCTTTTTGCATCCTTTCTCTCTAAGGATTCCAATATGGCTAGTGCTCTCTATATATACAAAGTTGTAAGATTTTTTTAAGGATGATGAATTGAGAACTGTGAGGCGGACTTCTAAATTTTGTCTATTTTCAAGCTTTTTGTCTCTCTGAATGTATTGAAGCAGAAGTATATTAATAAAATATAGTGAAGTTTCTTGTTTTACATCAATGATTTCTTATTGTGTTTATTTTTAAGCTCTTGTATGTTTACTCTGTAAGCATTTTAAATGTAATGGTTATAAGGTAACTGTGTGATTATTTGTAAGTTTCTTTCAAAGAGGGAGTAAATATTATAGGTAGTTCCAAAGGGCTAGATATTAGTGTAAGAATTTTGTACATGGGTGTGGGAATGAGAAGCTTGTTTTTAAGGAACTCCATTGAGTTTCATATGAGTTCCAATTAATTAATTTATGTGAATGTATATCTCAATTGACTCTTTTCCCAGGATTAGGCACTAGTCTAGGTTTTGATAAGAAGTTAGCATCATCAATCTTAAATCTAAATAATCTTTTACTTTCCTGCTATTAAGAACCTTCATGTTTACAAATTTTATTGAAGTCCATATATTTCATTTTATTTATTCCTTGGAGAGAGAATCATTAGGTTAGCCTTCCTGAGTCTAGAACTCTAGAAAGAAGAAGGATGAGAATCCTTGTTTCACTATTAATTTTTCTTGTCAAGTTTATGGTCTAGCTTGTTAAGATCTATGTTAAAATGATCATAGTCATTTGAAAGATGTGTTATTAGTTGTTTTAGTAAAAGGAAAGAGACAAATCAGTGTAACCCTTGATCCACTGTTAAAGATTACCAATAAGTAGTAAATTATGAAAGGTACACCCGCCTGAGTCTGTGGACCTCAAAGAAGAAGGAGGATTAATCCTCATCAATTAGACTTTTACTTGTATGAATCAAGAATTGGGAATCTAAGAGTCAAACATATTTTCTATATTGAGATTATACAAGAAAAATTACTAACACAACAGACAGTGCGCGATCTCGCAATCTGAAAAGCATATTCCTTCCTATTTGGAGATTAAGAAATCAAGGTTGCGCCAACTCGCCATATAAAAAGAGAATATTCTTTGTCCAAGCATAGTAAAATATAAATCATGTCGGGACTTAGGAGAGACATAAAATATTAAAATGAATTTGCTAGGCAACATGACTTAGCTCGAAATAAAAATGTCCCACGGAGACATGACACGTGACTTAAGACTTAAAGATTTAAGTTACAAAAAGTAACTTCAAATTATAACAAGTCTTGAGGGTTTTATGGTTTTAGCACAAAAATGAATCAACAAGACTTAGGGTTTTAGGCCAGAGACTAGAAACAAATTTTAGAGACATGGAAAGAAACCTTGGAACCATTCAAAATTTTGATAAGTGCTAACAATGGCTCTAATATGGGATACATGTCTCTTGTAGGCATGAAAAGATTATAGAATTGTGATTTGAGAAGACCACCTACATGAAAATAAATTAACCTACAACAGACAAAAACAAGAAATATGTACACAAATTTTTTTTTATAGCTGATTGTTCATGGATTCAAAGAACATCAAGACAAATAGAACTTTAGGAACTGTCCATGAACCGACAATTCCAGAAAATTTCCAATTAAATCCTTTAACACATAAGAATCAGAACCCCATTTACTATCAATGATATATGGTCCTAACCAGATAGGATCAAACTTTCCATGTTTTCCTTTATCCTCCAATCTGGCATTCCACATTAAGACCAAATCATTAACCTCAAAACTTCTTGCAATGGTCCTTTTGTCATACAGATCCTTACATTGAAGCTGAAACCTAACATTTCTATCATGTGCTTCCCTTCTTGATTCATCCAACTGTATCAAATCATCCATTTTGATCTTCATGTCATCATCTAATTCATCATCATATTTCTGGATAAACTTGTACATTTGCAATAGATTATTTTGAGGCAATCTAGAATGTATACCATATACTAAATCAAAGGGTGCACAACCAATAGCTTTCTTAATTGTTACTTTGTTAGCCCACAATGCTTGTTGAAACTTTGAATCCTAGGTCCTTTTGTTATTTTCTAACACTCTTTTAAAATCTTTATCAGGCTCTTATTACTGGAGTCAGCTTGTCCATTCCCCTGTGGGTGATATGAGGAAGAATAAGAAATTTGGATTCCATACTGCTGGAAGAAATCACTAAAATTTGTAGATATGAAACACATAGAATTATATACCACAATAGTTTCAAGACAACCAAGCCTAATGAGGATATTTTTTAGTATAAAATCAGTGACAACTTTACTAGTAGCCTTTTTGGTGGGAATTGCTTCAACCCACTTAGTAAAATAATCAGTTGCTACCAAGATCCATGAATGACCTCCACTATAATTTTTAGGAATCTCTCTAATGAAATCCATTCCCCTTTTTTGAAAAGGTGCTTCAACTATGACATTCCTCAAAGGTAAGTTCCCATTAAATTTAAGCTTACCTACAAACTTTTGGTAGACATCACATTTCTTGACATAACTATGGGCATCCTTGTAGATAGTAGTCCACCAAAAACCAAATCTCACAATTCTATGTGTAGTTGTCTTAGCCATATAATGGCCCCCACATGCACCATTATTCATTTGTTCCAACAAGTTCTTAGATTTATCATAGTCCACACATTTAAGCAATACTCCTTCTTTGCTCCTCCACCATAACTAGCCTTGTATTATTGCATACTTAATGGCATGGAGCTTAACTATTCTCTTTCTATTTTCATCTATTTCAGGAGGCTGCATCATTTTCTGTAAATATCCAATGATGTCCTTGTACCATTCACAACAATCCATATCACAAATATAAGGCCTTTAATCTTCTTCTAACATATTTACCTAATTTGCATCTAAATTACTTCGAGCCATTAATTTTGCAAGTCCTAGGCCTCTCGCCAATTTTGTGATCTGAATGTCAATATTAAACTCTTGGATTTTGTTTATCCATCTACACCTCCTTCATGTTGAAATATAATGTCCTTCACAACAACACTAGGCACATAAGCAATTATAGTTTCTCCTACCAAATAACATCTAAAATCTTTGACAACTTTAACTAGAGCATATGCTTGTTTTTCCATGATGTCATATTTTAATTCTGCTGCTTGTAAATACTTACTAAAAAAGGAAATGGGTTGTTCAAAACCCTTTGAATTCTTTTGCAACAATACAGCAACAAAAGTATTGTATGAAGCAAAGGAGAAAATCTGCAAAGGCTTGTCATAATTAGGTTTTCTCAAAATAGGAGCATCTTTGATAGCTTCTTTAATATTTGAAAATGCTTTAGATGCTTCTTCATTCCATTCCACCTTGGCTCCTTTCTTTATCATTTTTGAAATAGGGAGACCAATTTCTGCAAAATTTGTACTAAATCTCCTTAGGAAATTTACCTGTCTAAAGAAATATTGAATGCCCTTGAAATTCCATGGTTGAGGGACTTTATCAATAGAAGCAACCCTTTCAGGGTCAATTCTTACTCCATCTTTAGATACAATATATTCTAGGAGCTTTCCCTCTGTGAATCCAAAAGCACATTTCTTTGGATTGAAAGAAACCCCATATTCCAAATCTCTAACAAAAATCCTTTCAAGATGATCACAGTGTTGATCTTCTTTTGCTGAATAAGATGTCAAATCATCTTGATAAACAACTAAAAAGTTATTTATAAAATATGAAAATGCCACATCGATGGCCCTATGAAAAGTTGCTCTAGCATTTGTTAAGCCAAAAGGAATTATCACATATACATAAGTACCCCATGGTGTGGTGAATGTAGTCTTAAATTGTTCCCATTCCTTAGCCATGACTTGGTTATATCCTGAGAACCCATCCCTCATACACATTAATTCAGACCCAGTGAATCTTTGTAACATGGCTTCCATATTTGGCAAACTATAATTATCCTTTAATGAATTTACATTCAAATTTCTAAAATCTACACAAAGTCTGATATCACCATTTTTCCTTCCCACTGGTACCAAGTTTGATAACCATGTAGAATGTCTGATGGTTTTGATAATCCCAACATCTCTCATCTTTTTAAATTCTTCCTGCATTTTTGGTGCCAGGGTGGGTTTGATAGGTCTCATTTTTGTCTAAAAGGCTTAGCACCCTCCTTTAAAGGAATCTCATGTTGAAACAAATTTTCTCTATAGGCCTATACTTTCTGAGAAGATCAACTAATAACATACTGATTTTAGGAGACAACTTTTTACCAATACATACATTCTTAGGGCTCTCAATTGTTCCTATGTTTAATTCTTCCAAATCTTCAAGTTTACTTACATTATTTGAAGGAAAATACTTGTCTTTATTATCAAAATCTTTTTCAATAATAGCTATCCCCTTGGTAACTCTATTGGATTTCAATTGAAGAAATTCTTTACCAAAAATGGTATTTTTACTACCCAAGGTTTCTACGCATCCACTGAAATCCAGTTCTTTATTTAAATAGTCCGCTTCACAATTCAAAAATCTCAGAATATCTAAGTCATCTTCAAAGACTTGCCAATTCTCAACATTGTCTCGTATTGAAGGCCTAGATCGAATATCTATTTTAGAAATTCCTGTAAAATTAATATCCTCGGGTCTTAAAGCAATGTTCTCTAGTAAATCGACAATTTTGTTCTGACCTCTATCGATCTAATCAATACCAAATGCATCAAATTTTTCTAATTCATCCCAAACAACATTCCTATACTGCTTAAGTCTTTGATTTTTTGAAAAATATTTGGATTTAATCTGAGATATTATTAATTCAGAGTCTCCAATCACTCTGAGAATTTTTAACTTATGTCTCGAGGCTAATCTCAAACCTATTAACAAAGCTTCATGCTCTGCAACATTAATTGTGCATGTAAATAACAATGTAAACGAAAACTTGAAGGTCTTACCACTAGGATCTATTAATAGGATTCTTGCACCAGCTCCTTCCTTAGAACTTGCTCCATCAAAGTACATGATCCATAAATCATATTGGTCCAAAAAAAAATTGTCATCAGATAAAAACATATGCTGAGTTCCTTCTTCAACCCCTATATCTTGTACTTGAAAATATCCAATATCAGTATCCACAAAATAATTCATATCAACATCTTCATTTATTTCAATCATGTGGGGTGTCCTACTTTTTCGAGACACCTTGAAATTATTACCAGAAATATTGAAAGTAGCAAAAGACAGATCACATTGTATACTTCCTCCAATTGAAGCACTCCATTTTCTTGACAACAACATTCCATAATGAGGAGGAATATCAAAAACCAAGACACTCATGGTCAGCTTTTTGTTAGGACATGCCACCGACTTATAAGGTAAAGCTTTAATAGTAACAATGACAAGGATTTCTCTGGAGTCCATTTCCTAACATTTTCCATGAGGAGTATCAACTTGTAATCCCATTGACTTCATTATCTATGTAGGCATCATAGTATTAGATGCTCCTGAATCTATCATACAATTTTTAAGCATCTTACCATTGATAACCAAAGTTAAGAAAAATGGATCAATAGCTCCTAAAGGATTATTTACATGATTTGTATTTAAATAAATCTGAGGGATTTACAAAATCATTTCTTTAGACTCTTTTCCCTTTCTTTCTGACTTGTCTTGTATATTTTTCATCTTTTCAACACCTTCTGGTTTTTTAAATCTTATTGAAGAAACACCATCTAGCATTGTGAGGACCTTCTCCTTATGTTCCTCAATTCTCATCATTTCCAAAAATAGAACTTCAATATTCATTTTTGACAACAATTGCCCCATATCAAAAGGGGTGTATGTTATATCAGAGTATTTTTGTTTCTAGATAACAATATTACTATCCTCAACTTGAATGACCGAAGTTAACTCTTCCTTCTTTGATTTCTTATTGTCCATCTTAGGAGGGGAACAACTTGTTTCTAGTATCTTTTCTTTTACCTCATATACAATGTTTGAACCATTTGATTTGTTTACATGTTTAACCTTTAACTTACTTGTATTCTTAGCAGACCTTACTTGAAGGTGTTTTGTGTCTGCAAAGTTACCACTTTGCTTGTTTTTATTATCTGATTTGGTCTCTTTGAAAAGAAAAGTATCTGGTTTTCTTTCTACTCCACCAACTGTTCTGTTTCTCAAATTATAATTACTTCTTACTTTGGTGAAAAAATTATTTGTAATCTTTGCTATTTCTTCATCAGAGGGTTTTCTCAATACTGTAGTTTCCTTACTATTCTGAGCATTACACCCTACATTATTGACTCCTTCTCCTTCATCATCAGGAAAAACTTGTTGATAATATGCTTCTAGTCTGCTTTGTGAGCCAAATACATTAGGATTTTTGATTTCATCATTAGAATCTACTTCAGGACATAAATATGAATAAGTCATAGCACAACCATTGTGATCATGTAACTCACCTTCCTCCTCTCCTTGTTTCTCATTTACATTTATATTCAAAGAAACAACACAATAGTCAAGATTATGTGGGGAATGAAAATATTCACACCAATAATCATCATTACTCATGTTAACAAAATTTTTGTGTAGAGGATCAGGAATCCTATTATCAAGGTTTTCCTTTCTTTGTGGGACAATAGGTTTCCCATCCCTAAATTGGGTACTATAAGAATAATTTTGCAGCTTCGGTTGCTGACTATAATTGTTATGGGATGGCATACTATTATGTGGAGCTCTATAATATTTATGTTCTGGTTCCTTTTGATTGGTCCTAGTAAACCTCCCATCTTCCCTTTTACCCATGGGTGGTCCCATAATAGTGTGTCCCACTTTTGGGCTAACTTTGACACAAAGATCAATATTCTAAGAAAAAACTTCACTTTTGAACACCTGTTGTCGCAAAACTATTAGGAATTTGAAGATGATGTAAACTACAGTATATTAGAACTTTCTTTCTAGTTTATAAATATATTTAAAAAAAAAATTAAAATTCAATTAAATTCACTTTTTCTTCTCCTTCGAAAAGTGGTTTGTGTGAAAAAACTGTGTTTTTAAGAAGTGACTATCACTTGGATTAGTATAACTTTTGTTTAAAATATGAAAATGATGTAATTATTTCGATATTATATTTATAACTTCAATATCTAAAGGATGCAATTGGTTTCATTCATTTTGGGTCAATATTTCATAGTTTATTAAGCTCTAAAGTGACAGTAACTATAATTTAGACATAAGGTCACTTGGATCGCTCTAACTTGTTCTGTATATATCAATTTTTTTTTTTTTTTAATAGAAAGGTAACACAAATACTCTTTTCCTACGTATTTCTCATAATTTTTTTTTGTAATTTACTATTTTTCCCAAAGCCTTGAAGAGACAGGTTGTTGAATGACCAAACAGCCTATGTTTAGTTAAAATAATATTTGAAAGTGACAATGAACTCAATATGTATTAAAATTATATTCATTAGAAAGCTTTCTCTGAATAGCATCATTTGGCATCATGTGTTATAGAAAAGCATCTGGTTTGGTCCTTGTCCTAGGCCTTGAAAGGCCATTTTTTTGGAGTTTTCTTTTTTTTTAAGGGAAAATTTTCATTTTAGGGGTCTTCACACGAAGACCCCCTTCGCGCGAAGGGGTCTAAGGGTTTTCACGCGAAGACCCCTTTGTGAAAAGTTTGGAGAGAAACACCCCACCAGAATTTTACCTAGGGTACTTCGTGCAAACTAGGTCGACCATTTTGAATTTGTTTTTTTTTTAAATTTAGAATGGTATAAAAGTAAAGCTTTTTCTTTTCATTTTTTTACCGAATCACAATAAGTGAATTCTCTTTTTATATTATTGATCAATTTTTACAAAGGCATTTTTTGGAGAAGGATTGTTATTTCTATTTTTTTTAAGGCATAATTTTGGAGAGGAGAAATATTAAATCAAAGTATTTTTTTAAAGAAAAGAATTTTTATTGCTGATCTTTTGGAAGACATTTTTTGAAGAGAAGAAATGGGGAACAAGAAGGGAAGACACAGTAAATATGCTAGGAAAAGGTCACCTAGTACTGAACAAAGGAATCATGAAGCTGCATTGGCATATTATCATAAAATTAATGAAGGTGAAGGAAAAGATGAAGTAGGAGGGTCAATTCAAGTTGAAGGATTGCACATTGAAGAAGGGTCAGGATCACTCTCTATGGAAGCTCAAGAAATTGATGTTGGAGAAGGTTCAGGATCACGTGCTCCTACTGGTATGGATAAACTTATAAATTTAGCTCAAACTATAAAGAGAAATATTAATTATAGAAACTTAGATCATTTACTTACAATGGATGTGGAGAATTTGAGATCACTTGCTAATGTTCAACACTTAAGTCTTGCTAAGAAGAGGTCAATGAATATGATAGCAAGAGAAATATTGCATAAATTTGATAATTTAGAAACACTTGAACTAGCCCAATTGCTTTCAATTGTACTTATAAACAAAAATTTGGAAGGGGCATTAAAATTATTGGGTATAGACACAATATCAAGAAAGAGAAAAGTTGTTTACATGCAAAATGATATGATTGAAAATATTAGGAAAGGTTTGAACTAGGTAGGGAAGCGATCTTGAACTAAAGATTAGACCATTACAAGAAACTTTATGTTGACATGCATTGTAGGTAACACTATGCTTTGAAAAAGACAAATATCTTCATTTTCATCTCGAATTGGTTTTAGTAGGAAAACAATATCATGATATGTTAATAGGAGAATGCTTTTGGATGATATCACCTTGGAATTCAATTGGGAAATCATGTGTAGAGCTCCTCATTCTGATAGGATTGATGGAGGAATCAAGAATTTGGTCACATTATTTTGGAATGATAATACATGTCCTTCATCAAATAGTAGAGATGTTATCAGACGTAGAATTTTAGCTAATCAATATGAATATCATACGAAACATTGGTTGGACACAACACAACATGAAATGTATGTGTCATTTTGTAGTTCAAATCCTAATATAAAGATTGGGGAACCATTGTTTGAAAGATTGAAGCCATATTATATCAAGACAAAAAAAGTGTTTGAAACTTGTTGTTATTGTTATCATATTGAATTTGATCTCCACTATCAGGTTTTTTGAAAGTTCTCCTCCAAGTATGGTTTTGAAAATTCTCCTCCTAGTAGACGAAGTGAGTTCATCTGATCCATTTTATGTGACAAAAGAGATGATGCAACTAGACAAATAAATTGCATAAAAGGAATATGTCAAACATGTGCTGATTTGACTCTTTTTCCTTTGAAAAATGAAAATAATGATGTAACAAAGATGGTAAATTGCAAGAGTTACAAATATGTAAAGAATGAAACAAAATTTGGGAAAGAATCCAAAAGGTTAGAATATGTTGAAGAGGAGATAAATGTTGGAGTATTTATGGACAAATTTAAAAAATTGATTCAACCCTACATTCATCATGTTTTTTTTACAAAGTGGCAAGCACAACAATTCCAAACACTGAGAGACAATTTTCCACTTGGAACTATTGTATAAGTTATTGATTTTACAGAAAACTATTCCTTTGTTCATCAAAAGGCAATTCAATCGAAATACTATTTTCAAAGAAAATTACTATTATGGTACATATGTGTTATCGACACACAGAATTAGATTTGGATGGTATTCAGAGCACATTTGAAGAATGGGTCATCAAGAAGGAATATCATTTTTATATAAGTGATGATAGAGAGCGCGACATTCATTATGTAGAACACTGCTTCAAGATGTTTTTAAAAAATTTAAAAGAAAGAGGTATAAAAACTGATAAACATTACATTTGGTCAAATGGATGTGTTGCACAATTCAAATCATCCAGATCATTTTATGCATATGTAGATATCATCATAATTAAAACACATCACATGTTTGGAGTTTCTTTGAGAGTGGACATGGAAAAGGTGAACATGATGGTGTTGGAGCTTGCATCAAACGTGCTCTACAAAAGTATAAAATGAATTATAAGGAAGCTCATACAAAAAATGCACATGATGTTGTTGAATGGTGCAAGACATATTTCACACCAAATGAGAATGACACATCATCAGGAACGACTCAAACGGTACCACATAGAAAATTTAGGGAGATAAAAGGTATGCACACATTTTTAAATTATTAAAGTGTTTAAATTTTTTATGTACATTCTTTATTCAAATTATATTTATAGAATGTAATATTATATATGTATTTGTTCATGTGTGGATCAAAAAATTATGCATGGTTGCAAGCGGATAGAAAAGATGTGATCTTTGCATTCAGTTATGAGTATGAATTATCGCAATTGGACGTTGAACACTAGGGACTACTCATGCTTTTGTTGTCACTGCATTATTGTCAATTATGAGGAATGCATCAATCAAGACCGTGGATATGTAGGTACATGGAATCTAGTGCCACTAGATGTTATTGATACATTTGATAGAGATGAAGATGAAAACTTCGATGATGCTCCTTTGATTTCTACTGATTACAATCATATCTCAGGATTGGTCAAAATTGGTAAGTATATATTTCACATTATATGGTCCATTGAGCTGCATGTATCTAGATAGATAGATAGATCTATAGATTGAACTAAGTAAATTCTAAGGTTTCACACACACACACACACACACACACACACATATTTATATATTTATTTTACAGGAGATTTCCTTGCAGTGATTGTTGAGCGTGGAAATGTAGAAGGAGTTGGTTATTATTTACTGCATTATATTGCAGTGAGGACGAAGTTACTTGAACTTGAAGAAAATGAGTGTATGTTGTTCCCCATAGGTTTGTATTCTTTACATCAATATATTGAACTCAATTTGTAAATTTAAAATTTTAACCTTTTAACAATTTTCAAATTTAATTTGTTTAAATTTATATTTTTAAAATGTGTGACCTGCATGTTCAGTTGTTTTAGAGGGAACATATTTCAAGAAAATCAAAGTAATTCAGCATGGTATTCACTTTGTTGATTACCAACCAGACAATAAGGTGTTTCAATATAGTCACCTAGTAGTTTTCACCTCCATTTGTCTCCATACAGTTAAATCTCAACATGGACATTGTAAGTGGAGACTAGATAGTGAGGATCATGAGAGAATATTACGTGTTTTCCATGAAAGGTCTGAACCACTTGAGTTGGTCTAAAAAGTATAATACGTATACCTATTTCATGTGTTAGGACCTACTTGATATTTGTGGATTAAATTGACTATACTTTGTTGATATATTTAAACATATGATGGACTATAATTTGTTGATGTATGATGGACCTATTTGATAGTTCAATGGTTTTAATATATAAAATTTTATGTATGCTTTTATATATATGCTTGTATACATGTATGGTTATATATGTATGCTTTGATTGTTCAATGATTTTTATATATTTCTTAAATTAGTTAAAGATCCCCTTAAGACATAATTTTGAACACTAAAACAATATGAAATTAGCTAGATTACTTATGACATGTGTTAGTTCTAGAATGAGTTAGAATACTTATTGTTCATTAGTTACATGTATTAACTTGTTATTTTTAAATTATATTAATTGTAGAACCCCTTAAGACCTCCCCTTAAGACATTTGTTAGATTACTAATGACCTTTTTTAGATTACTTATGTATGCTTTGATTGTTCAATGATTTTTATATTTTTCTTAAATTAGTTAAAGATCCCCTTAAGACATTATATTGAACACTAAAACATGATGAAATAATTAGTTATATTACTTATGACATGTGTTAGTTCTATAATGAGTTAGAATACTTATTGTCCATTAGTTACATGTATTAACTTGTTATTTTTTTAATATTAATTCTAGATCCCCTTAAGACATTTGTTAGATTAATAATGACATTTTTTAGATTACTCTGTATGCTTTGATTGTTCAATGATTTTTATATATTTATTAAATTAGTTAAAGATCCCCTTAAGATATTAGTTTGAACACTAAAACATGATGAAATTAGTTAGATTACTTATGACATGTGTTAGTTCTAGAATGAGTTAGAATAATTATTGTCCATTAGTTACATGTATTAACTTGTTATTTTTTTATGATATTAATTCTAGATCCCCTTAAGACATCCCCTTCAGACCTCCCTTTAAGACATTTGTTAGATTACTAATGACATATTTTAGATTACTTATGTATGCTTTGATTGTTCAATGATTTTTGTATATTTCTTAAATTAGTTAAAGATCGCCTTAAGACATTAGTTTGAACACTAAAACATGATGAAATTAGTTAGATTACTTATGACATGTGTTAGTTCTAGAATGAGTTAGAATACTTATTGTCTAATCAAATCATCTAATCAAATGAAACCATCTAATCAAATCATATCATCTAATCAAATGAAACCATCTAATCAAATAATTTTATCTAATCAAATAAAACCATCTAATCAAATCATATCATCTAATCAAATGAAACCATCTAATCAAATAATTTTATCTAATCAAATGAAACAATCTAATCAAATAAGATAATAAAATGAAATCATCTAATCAAATGAAACCAGATCTATAAATTTATATGATGTCAAATCATAAATCATCTATGTCTAGAGGTTTGGATAGCATATAAATATATGTCTTGAATCATAAATTGAAAATATCAAACATATAATATAATGAGTCTCAAATCAAATATATGTGTAACATGTCCTAAACTAGGGATTCATCCAGGCGCATGCAAACAAAGCGACCCTCTGACCGACTGCCATGACCATCCTTGAGTTGTGAAGCATCAACTGATCCTTGTGAATATAAATGAATGTATATAATAATATTAATGTAAAATACTTGAAACATTATAAATGCATGTTTAAACTTACATATATTTAAAACTTACCTAACCACTAGTAGGTGTCACATCTATTGAATCTCTCTTATGAAGATGCTCTGATCCCACACTAGAGGTAATGTGCTCTTCCCAAATGTCATGAGCATCCTTTGGCTGTGAAGCAGCAACTGACCCTTGCAAATTTAGTACAATAGTTGGTTTTATATACATGTGCATAGTATATATTGTGTAAAGTACTTGAAATATATAAATACATGTTACAAGTGTACACATGCATGCTTAAACCTACATGTCTATTTAAAACTTACCTGACCACTAGTAGGTGTCATATGAAGATGCTCTGAGCCCACACTAGAGGTAATGTGTTGTTCTAACTATGCCTGCAAAATATTATACATTAAAGAAATATCAATACACACATCTATAATTAATTATTCACTAAAACTCTTGGAAAGGATAAAAAAATAATTATATACCTAGGTCTTAGGACTAAGAGGATCATCACCACACTGCACTATCATATCATCAATCGAAACAGCATAACCCACACCACCTCCAGTCCTGAACATCTCTAGTAATGAAGGGTGTAGGGGTGTGTGTAGCTGGGAGGGGAGTGTTGTAGAGCCTGAACCACTAGGATGAAATAAAAAATCCATAAATGATCTAATATCACTGCCAGTGTCCACCTGACTCAACCTGTGCAACTACTCATCAAATGTGTCTAGGCCCTCAGCTATGATGCGTACATCTCCAACCCGTATACCTAGCTCTACAGCTGCAGAGCACTCTACAAAGTGTTGTGAACTATGTTGTGCCTGACTAGATGGTACAGAGCACTCTACAGAGTGATGTGAACTATGATGTGCCTAACTAGATAGTGTGTTTTGTATCGGTGGAACTATAGGACCCTGTGCAAGCTGATGACATCTCTAACTGAATGTACTAGGATCCTCTGCATGTATACAATATAAGAATATGACTACTGGAGATCCTCAAAAAAGTAAAGCGCCACATCCAAATGACTATGATGGCTAGAAAGTGCACGTATCTCTATAGGTGGAGGCAGACCTACAGCTCTATATGCCTCATCACTGATCCTTACATCAGTACTAGATAAAGCCTCAAAAGATGATTTGACGAGACTCCATCTAGTCAAAATATATCTTCCCACTGTATCCGATGTGATGGAGGTGGCTGCAGAAGCAATCTCTCCTATCCTGTATACTAGCTCCCTCTAGGAAGCAATAACCACTCTATCTACAGTAGCAACCATTATCGGTGCCACTACGGGAGTCCTATACTCAACTAGCTCTCTACGAGTACCTACAACTCTATCAACCCTACAATACTGATCATGGTCTGCAACTCTACCGTGCCCCTGACCGTAATATCTAGGAAGATCTAAATAGTTGACCTTGTGTCCCAAATGGAACTCAATGTACAACTATTGTGCAAAATATAATAGAATCTGGTCGTTATTAGGATAATGACCATGTGCAACAAGAAAATGAGGGTATATCATGCATGCGATCTAAGGAATCTCAGACCATGTAAACTGATATTCCCTCACCTTGGGCTTCCCCTCATAAAATGGGAAAACCTCTCGTTTGATGATTTCCTTGGGGAAATGACTCTGGAGCCTCTCCAAGGAAACATCAACTGATACCTTGTGCCTCAACTCTCAAAAAATACTGTCAACAAATTGTGGTGTGAAGGAAGAGTGGGATCTCAATATAATAGTCATATCCTCCAAACTTCTCAATACAATGATACAAATATCTGTGTATATGCCACCTAACTAAAATGTTTGGATGGAATCTCTAAGTTGATCCATTTCTACCTGAGCTGTCTAAAAAATAGTCGCCAGATCAGGAGTGTGAGGTGCATTTTGAGCTGGTACATCATGGGTTGGTACATCCTGAGTGGCCATCTATATGTAACATGTGAAATCTAAGTGTTAACAATTAAGTACTTGATTACATGTTATAACTGCATATAAAATGGAAACAAATATCTAAATATATAAAATTATACTTAAATTTACAATACTAACCTTATTAAGTCTAGTCTTATTAGGTCTTAAGGGGTCCTATTAGGTCTTAAGTGGTCCTATTCTAGGTCTTAAGGATCCTAATGGTTCTTAAAGATTTTTATGTTACAATAGGGGTCCTAAAGGAACATAGGGTGTACTAATAGTCCTAAAGGGTCCTTGGATGTACTAATTGGTATTAATAGGTCCTATTAGGTCAAGTAAGTGGTATTATTAGGTTTTAAGGGTCCTAGGATGTACTAATTGGTATGAGTACATCATATTAGTCCTATTAGGTCTTAAGTCTAGTCTTATTAGGTCTTAAGGGTCCTAGGATGTACTAATTGGTTTGAGTAGGTCAAATTAGTCCTATTAGGTCTTAAGTCTAGTCTTCTTAGGTCTTAAAGGGTCCTATTAGGTCTTAAGTGGTCCTATTATAGGTATTAAGGATCCCAAGGTTCTTAAAGAGTTTTATGTTACAATAGGGATCCTAAAGGAACCTAGGGTGTACTAATAGTCTTAAACAGTCCTTGGATGTACTAATTGGTATTAATAGGTCTTATTAGGTTAAATAAGTGGTCTTATTAGGTCTTAAGGGTCCTAGGACGTACTAATTGGTTTGAGTAGGTCATATTAGTCCTAGTAGGTCTTAATTCTAGTCTTATTAGGTCTTAAGGTGTCCTATTAGGTCTTAAGTGGTCATATTCTAGGTCTTAAGGATCCTGAGGGTTCCTAAAGAGTTTTATGTCACAATAGGGATCCTAAAGCAACCTAGGGTGTACTAATAGTCCTGAAGGGTCCTTGGATGTACTAATTGATAATCCTAAAGGATAATATTTTGTCATTAGTGTACAAAGGAAACAGTTTTTGAACCGTCGATAACATGATCACCGAAAGACAGGTTTATAGTGCAACCTGACACAACAGTTCACAGAGGTCACTGAAAATGTTAAAGTGCAAGTGAACACCAAAACCAATTTTCATTGATAGACAATTCACAGTGTAAACTAACAAACAGATTCAAAGAGTAAAATGACAACACAGTTCACAAAGTAACCCGAGAGCATAGACTATAGAGCAACCTAAGCACTAGTCTACCGAGAGACGGTTTTATTTCTAAGAAATGTGGGTCTGAGTTACACATTAGATAAAACACTTGAGTTCTATATTTATCTTTTATGCTTATCTTTAAAACCATTTCTTGAGGGACAAGTAAAGCATATGTAATTTTTTAAATCAGTCTAACGTATTGTAAACATGCAAACTAGGAGATCAAGGTCAATTTGTAAACCTTTGATCATAGAGTTTTTATTATAAAGAGTGAAACCTAAATAAGTCAATATATTGTATAAATAGATGTAGAAATCAATAAGACAATGATGATTGTAGTTGTAGAAGACATCTATGGATTAGACAAAGAGTTTCATGCAGAAGGACAACAAAAGATGAAATCAGTTATGGAGAACAAGATTCAAGGCTACCGAGAAAAATAGAGGTATTAATCAATCACTATAGGTGATACATATACATTGTGTATTGAAAGGATCTATATTCAGCAATTTAAGATATATATTCAGCAATTTAGGATTGCATATCATCAGATCAACAAGTATTTTTGACTACTCTCTAAAAATTGTAGCAAATAGAAGAAATTCTTTAAGAAGGTGGACTTAATAGTCTTTATGTAAATCTCTTAACCGAGTGCACACTAAAAATTGCCGCTAAATCTCTTAACCAAGTAGACCTGACCAGTCTAAAATGTTACTCCTAACAGGGTAAGATCATCAGAAGTGATCACACTTGTAGCCTTAAATGGCACCTTCCATTCTACAGATAGTGAAACTTTGTGGGTTTCATCCCCACCATAGTTTTTACCTTCTAACAGGGGTTTTTTGCATTACCAATTCTTGTTTCATGTGTACTTACATTTCATGAATGTTTCTATGAATGTTTACATGCAATTAAGTTTATATTTTGATATTACATGCATAAGGTAGAAAATAATCAATGGTCGGTAATGCAATAACATAGTATTAAGGGTTAATTGATAAAAAAATTAAGGGTATTGATTCACCCCTCTCCTCTTAGTACACACCATTCTATTGTTCCAATAATTGGTATTAGATCTATATCTCTTATTTGGAGAATTTTAAATCACTTGAGAGAAAAGATCATACAATGGAAATGTATAAGCTTGATAAGATTATTGAGAATCAGAAGTTGCAGGTACAGATCTTCTATGAGCAATACAAAGAATAAAGAATCAAGATGAGAGAGCTACTGGATGAAAGAAAAGTTATGGCATCTCGCTGNAATGAAAAAAACTATCATGAAGAAGAGATACTTGATTTATTTGAGGCATTGGGATCTACATCTAGCAATACATTAGACACATCTGCGGGAAGTATTACAAGTCTTAACAAAATCAATCAATATATGACAAAACAAGTAAAGGTACTATAAATCGGTCAATAGAAATAGATGGTAAGGATGATTGATGTTATCAATAATTCTAGATAAGATGAACAAGAAAGAACATTAGCTATTGATGACATGAGGAAGATCACTGAGAAACTACAAGAAAGAGAAATTGAAATACAGAGACTTACTGAACATCATCATGAGATCACCAATCAAATATTTCTTATGAGTCATGAGGTAAACTGAGTGAACATAGAACTCAATGGGAAATTGGAAGCTATCGGTGAGCTAAGAGAATAAAATGAGAGATTGAAGCATGAGGCAAGGATTTAGAAACAACACAATGATATGATCAAGAAAGCTAAAGAAATTATAAAGAGAATGGATGATTTTCTGGATGGACAAAGAAGACTCAACAACAATGCCTGTCTAGGGTATACCGAGAATGGAGAATCATCAAACCAAGATGATAAAAAAGATGTTTACACAATTCCAAGACCAAGGAAGAAGTCATGCAATCACTATGGAAAACTAGGCCACACCTCAAATGTTTGCAGGAGCAAAGCTAAAGGTATTCCTAAATCCACATCTACATTCATAGGTAAATGTTATAACTGTAACAAGCATGGACACAAAGAACATGAATGAAAATATAAGGTGAAACAACCAAAGAAGGAATCCTACATGGACAAATATTGTTCCACTTGAAAAATGCATGGGCACACATCTCTTGAATACAGGAAAAAGAAAAAAGCAAGCATGGAAACCAAAAGAACAAGAAAATGCTTATCAACCAAGAAGAGTTGGTAACTTATATGTTTGGGATTACAACACATGGAAAAATTGCATATCATGTGGTAGATATGGACACATAGCTGAAAAATGCATGAGGAAATGGATAACAAGGTATAGGAATTGGACTAACTCTGGAATGGCATGCTTACACTATCATAAGGTCAGTCATCTAAGAAAGGATTGCAAAGACTGAGTGACAGAGTCAATCATTTTTTCTAATGGGAACACTAATGAAGATATCAGGAGAATGAGAAATAAAATGTGGAGGAAAGCTACAAGAAAAGATGATGCTGGACTAAGCACCACAATTGGTGATACCTCATCCAATGGATCTAGTGATATCACCACCCCCACCTAAGCATAACAATTTAGTATGGAATTGCACTATACAACGATATATTTTACATTAGTTCCAATATACATTGATAATATGCCAAATTAGCATGAATGAAGATGCATTATGGTATTACTTGTTATGAATTTGTGATTCCAATCCCATCGGTCAATACACACCAAGAATCATTGGTGTACATATAAAAGCCAAGTTGTTAATGTACATTGAGCGTCATTGGTATTCATGTAAAAAGACAATGAAGTCTTTGCTACATACCAAGCACCTTCAATGAACATGTGAAAGGTCAATTGAGTTGACACTTACCCTGAGCGTCACATTCTCACCGAGGATGAAGTTAGTATGTTCTCCAAGCAACTCCATCTTCAACCACCAAGAACTAGGAAAAAAAAATATTTAACCACTTAGGGCATCGTATATAAAAGGGTGACAGAAAGCTCATTCTTTCACAAAGTGTTTAAGAGTGAAGAATAGAGCGCAAAGCAAAATGAAGAGTAGATCGAAGTAGAGTGACCAATAGAAAAAATATTGCAGAGTGATTCAAAAGAATATTCATGGCTACTCTGACAGACTCCCAACATTTATAGAAGATCAAGTGAGTAACTAAGACTGACCAAGCAAATAGATCATTTATGGAGAAAGCCCTAATTTCAAGAAACGTGGAAACCACTTCACGAGTTTCCAAAATCAAGAATGCAAAGGATAAGAAGGTTAATCTGATCAATAATACAACCTGTGAAGAGCCCAAATACAAATTTTTCCACAAGGTTTCTTCACAACCCAATGACGCTGGAGCGTTCTCAAGAATGCCTCCTAGGGTTTTTCTAGTCAAGGATGTTTGAGCCTATATCCACTAGAAAGTTGCAGAAATTGGAGATCTTGAAGTTGAAGAATCTTACAAAAAGCTTTGCACATATGGAAAAATTAAGGATGAACACAAGAAGATAGAGGTAAAACAGTTAACAAATTCCCTAATGTTCCCGAAAGAGTTTAAAAATGAGTGGATTTAGATAGTACATAGTGTGTGTTCTTGAAAGTGACCTCTAAATCAGGCACAAACTCAACATAGTCATTGCTCAATCATTGAATTTGAAAAAATGAAAATGAATTGTCCATTCCACAAATTTTATTGAATTCACCTGTTGCCTCCTATTTAGTTAGAGTTTTTGAATTTACTCTCAGAACGAGAGCCAAAAACCATGACCATTGCTAAAATGGAGGATTAGAAAGGATTATAAAAACTGAAATACTATGTATTCTATATGAGATGCAATTACAATTTAAGAAAGGAAATGCATGTTTTAATCTAAGAACTTGAAAAGATGATAGAATTAAAATATTAGATACATAAGCAAACTAAGTTAATATGCAAAGTACCATTATTCTAAATGAAATTATGCTAATTATGCAACAAAAAGCTTAGAAATGAGAGAAAATTGAGACTAGAAATCGCTATAATTTTGATACTCTAAAAGATTACCTCTCAAATGAAGAAAAAGATGTCCATAGTATAGAAGAGCCTAGAAAGAGGATGAAGAGTTTCTTGGAAAGAAATGACTGACTCTTCATTTCCATGGAGGGAGATGAGATAAAATTGAGAGAATTATTTAATTAAATGAAGGAATTATTGCCACATAAGTGGCTTTTCACATGGACTTATGGGATTCTTTTTTAGGATAATCCATTCAAATAATTAAATAACTATTCAATTCCTTTTGATGTGTATTAGCTAAAGGGGTGGAATTAATTTAATTTAAAAGCACTTAGGAATTTACGATTAAATTAATTAATCATAGGGAATTTAGCTAATAAACCTTGAAAATGTAGGAATTAAATATAGTGTGAGATTTATGCAAGTTTAGGTTTTCTGCATTTGAGACTAAGTCAATTAAAGTCAATTAGGAAGAGAATTTGCCTAGTACAATATGACTTTGATGATGATAAAATGCACCAAAATTGATTAGAATTGTAAGATGCCAATTTTGGGGTGTTACATTTTTCCCCTCTTTGAATTGATGTGCGAGCAATGCGTTGATTCAAAGAATAGTATGATGTGAAGATGAAGATTTCGGGAGTCTAGGCTAGGTTGCCAAGACACCGATTAGATCGAGAAGCAGAACCATCTTCAGAACGAAGCATGATTCTCCAAAGTCTAAGTTAGATTGCAAAGACAACGGTCCAAATACCACTTGATAGAAGATTGGAATCGGGGTTAGATTGCCCCAATGTCTACGAGCTGATGAAGATTTAGGACTATCTCCAGAATCAGGGTTAGATTTCCCCAGTACGAAGGTTAGCCCTCTAAGATCTAGGTTAGGTTGCCTAGATAACGATCTAAAGAGATTTTGAGAGCCATCTTCAGAATGAAGCATAAATTTCAGGAATTAGGGGTAGATTGCCCCAATACCTAATGAGATTTCAAGAATCATCTCCAGAATGAAGCTTGATCCTTGAGGATCTGAGTTAGATTTCTTAGATACCTAGAAAGATATATGATAAGATGATAAGATGCAAGGCATCAAGATGCCCCATGAGATTCAAGATCATGGAATATCCAATTTTGACCATAAGGTATAAAAATTGAATATGCCCCAAGTGATGAGATTCCCCTAGAGATGGGGGCTTTTGATTCAGATCAGACTGATTCAAGAATGATGCGAATAGATTCAATGATGCAATCATCTTGCCCCCTCGGGAGCGAAATCAAAAGATGACATGTCATAATGATGATTGATAGTAAAATATTGCAGATAGAAGCAAGATCGAAGATCCAGAGAAATTTAGAGACAAATCAAGAAAAGACAGAATCGATTTAGAGCAATTGGGAGGTCCTGTTGACTAGGTTTGACCATAGTTGACCAAGTTTGACTAGAATTGACTAGAGTTGACTTTGATGAAAAGATTGCAGAAGCCGAGAAAATGATGACGAGAGATGATTCTGACAAGAAAGCAATGTCAGAAAGTTGACTGCACAAGCGTCCGATCGCGTTGGTCCCAAAATTTTAAAATGCAATTTTGAGCTACTTAGGAGTGTCAGATTTTGATTTTGATCCTAAAAATGGATTCAGAACGGTCACTTTAGCCAAGGGTGCAATTTTTGCATAAAATGGAGCACTTTTGAGAATTAGGTCAAAAGCTATATAAGGCCCGAAGGGGTCATTTTCAAATCATTATTCACCTTTGACTTTAGCGATGGCAAGAGCTCTAGCTGATATTGATAGCATTCATGTGCATACACATCAATTCAAGTGCTCCCGACGATAGAACCAGCCACTAGAGTATGATGCACCTATAAGTAATCGAAACATTACCCTGCAATTTTCTTTTTATCACGTTTAAAGCTCATTTTAGCATGTTTTAGAACTCTTTAAGGTCTGTCACGTCAAGTCTCACGTGAGGAAATAGTTCCCTCGCGCTGGCCTAGGTCACCCCTCGCGTGAGAAATCAGATTCCTCATGGGGGTTAGGGCTTCCTTGCGTGGGGCCCTTCCACGTGCTCGCACAAAGTGTACGCTGATGCCGCATGATATTTCATCACATGCAATGGAATCTCATGTGAGAAGAGATCCTGTCTCATGTGAGGCAGAAAGCTCATGTGGGAAAAGAGTTTCCTTGGATGGGAATCCTTCTCAGTATAGAAAATTGTCGTCCTTAATGTCGTAGAGTCAGCCAGTTAGAATGTCTCAGAACTATGTTTAGGATAGATACATAGCTGCATTTGTCGTCATTGCTTTGAAAAACCATCATGTTGAGATAATGATCAAAGGTCATCACTTGCTTTGCAGGTTGACTTCCCTGATATTGCATTCTGGTCTCATCATCCTGTCATGGGTGATCTGCTGCGGAGACTGTCAGATGCTGATGGTGCCCATCTCGACGAGCTAGGTTTATCATATCTTCATGATGCACCTGATATTTGGGTAAATCATGGTCTATTGGGTGCCCTTGTCGAGCATTTCCATTCAGAGACGAACACATTCCACTTGCCATAGGGGGAGATGACGGTCACTATTGAGGACATATATAGGATCCTAAGAGTACCATTCTGTGGGTTTTGCGTGGAGTATGACACCCAGCCTAGGACAGGTACACTGGTGCTGAGGGTGATCTTCCAGGATGATCTGGTGATGGGCCAGGTCATCTCTTGGGAGGATTTGATGTGCAACTATGATGTGGATCACACATTAGCAGTTGTCTTGGTGTTGTTCCTGAGTTGCCACCTGGTACCAAATTGAGGTCATCACAGATTGGAGTGCGGTTGGGGAGGCATGCTGCAGAGGATGTTAGCTACACCAGTAGTGAGATTTAGATGGGGTGAGTGTATGCTTGCATAGATGTATCATGAGATGCATGAGATAGTGTATCATGGTGCATGGACTATGGTGGCAAGAGTCATCATTCTTTAGACTTGGGTCTGGGAGCATCTTTCTATATGTCAACCAATTTTCCATGACACTCGGTAGCCCTTAGAGCTGTATATATACAGGTATGTAGGTCCCATGACTCAACCAGTGCTGGGTAAGATGGATCAGTGCTGAGCTTAGTTGGATGACATGGCAACAGTTATATGGCAGCCCTAGATAGCCACTGAGGTTTGGGACAATGCACGGAATGAGTTGCCACATATGTTCTGCTCGCGTCCTCTGATCGGGCACACCATCAGTGTCATTGAGAACTTCCTATTGACATAGGCTTGTGACTATTTCAGAGACCTTAGGATTTCTCATAGGAGTATTGTACATACGCCTGATTCATCGATGAGATGAAGAAGGGCTAGCAGAGATAGCTAGACCGAGGCAGGAGCATGATAGATGCTCGAGTACCACCAGCCAGGTGGGATTACTTAGTAGGGGTGATGAATGCAGGGATGACACCTGCATATAGGGATCATATTTTAGTGCACCCCTTCCCTAGATTTATAGATCCTATGGGCATGGGCCCACATGTACAGCAGGTGGTACTGCCACCACCACAGCAGCAAGCACAGTAGCCGCCACTACAGTAGTAGGCACAACAGCCACCATTATAGTAGTAGGTGCAACAACCACCATTATAGCAGCAGGTACCACCTCAGTAGGAGAGGATAGTATGGCCGAGGACTATGCAGATTCCCATCCCTTCTAGACCTATGGGATCAGATGTAGGTGCAAGGAGTAGTAGTACTTAGGAGAGAGCCACTGAGCAGGGAGAGGACACCATTATGGCTAATACTGTTATAGCCAATCCACCAGTTGGATAGGTAGCATAGCCATAGGAGGCTCTCAAGAGG
>MU227494.1:1847826-1862656 GCA_018584345.1 Thuja plicata | reverse complement strand
GCTTGGCATAATTCTTCAAATCAATTTAATGTCCTAGGTGATTTTTATCACTGAATTATATTAACTATTATAGCCATATGATTTAAATCAATTCAGACCAATTAAATCAAACCAAAATCAAACATGGTTATAGTATTTAATTATAAAGGAATTAAATAAATCCCTAAATCAATTATCCACTTGCAAATAACCCATTCCCCTAGCCTATTTAATTTAATTAAAATGGCTATAGTCTCCTAATTATTAAAAAGCAATTAAATTATTTAAATAATTAATTCCTATATTTTTAAATGAATTAAATAAGTTTAATTCATTTATTAATATTCCCCTAAACCCCAACCTAACCTATCTCAACCACTTCTACCCTGGGTTCTAACCCTTCTCAACCCATTCACCCTTGCTAATCTAATCCTAATCCTAATTCTATCCTTAACCCACCTCCTAATGTTGTCACATTCCATTAAGGAATGCTTAGCAACTCAACCCACTTGAGAAAGTCCACTTTCTCAAGCTTGACTTCCTTAAGGTCCACTTTCTCAAGCCACTCTCTTACACTCTCCCTTGCTTCTTTAAGGCTTTCATTAATGCCTCATTAATGAAGATTCCTTAAGCCTATGTCTCCTCCATGCCTTATTAATGCCTTGGGCATTAATGGTTCTTACACCTCCATTAATGAGCCCCTTCACTCATTAATTCACCTTGTTCCCCCCCCTCTCTCTCATTCTTCTATAAATAGAAGCCACTTTTTAGAGTAAATAAGCCTTCACCTTAGATTAAAAATATATTGTTATGCTGTTGGATTAATCCTAGACTAACATTTCACTTCTTATTTCATACTTTTTCATTGTTATTATTCACATGCTTAGATCTAGAATTCTTGTTTATCATCTTTTTAGCTTGTTTTAAACTAAAAATCCTTCATGCTAGGTTGTATTTGTCACTGATTGTAGCATATTCTGAGGGCTAATATGTTACTAATCACACTCTTCCTAGTTAGTAGGCAATAGGTCGATATTAGTTGGTTTTTTATGCTTTATCTAACCTTTCAAGCTAATGAAATGACTTATTGAGTGTTTGTGTCTTCCTTAATAGGTTCCCAAATACACACGCACATAAGGCACCAATTTTTTATCTTTTTTTTGATAGATGTCATTCACCTGATTGATAACCAACTATGAATCTCCAAACACTTTCAGCTCATCAACATGCCATTCAATAGCAATCTTTAACCCATTAATCAAAGCTTCATACTCAATAGTGTTATTGGTGTAAGGAAACATCATTTTGTAAGCCTTTTGTAATGAATATCGCCTAGGTGTAATGAACAAAATTCTGGCGCTTGACCCTTGCCAGGTGAATGATCCATCAAAGAACATGGTCCATGGCTGATGTGTGAGAAGCATGATGGACTCATCTAGGAATTCAATCCTTAATGGTTTATGATCTGTAATAGGTGCCTCAGCCAGCTGATCTGCAATTGCTTTTCCTTTGATAGCTTTTCTCTTGACATATTCAATATCAAATTCACTAAGGAGCATGACCCATTTAGCTATTCTACCTGTGAGGGTAGCTTTACTGAGTAAGTACTTTAATGGATCAATTTTTGCAATTAGCCTATAGTATGAGCAAGCATGTAATGTCATAACTTCTGGGAAGTGAACACCACTGCTAAGCAAGCTTTCTCAATGACAGAATAATTCATTTCATAAGAGACCAATGTTCTGCTGATGTAATAGATGGCTCTTTCTTTATTTTTTTGATCTTCTTGGGCCAATAGAGCACCCAGAGATGTTTATGTAGCTGAGATATATAAKATTAATGGCTTCCCATGGATAGGAGGCATTAATATAGGTGGATTGGCTAGATATTTCTTGATTTGTTGAAAGCCTTGTTCACATTCTTTGTTCCATTCATAGGTCACACCTTTATGTAGAGTTTTTGTAAATGGTTGTGACTTGTCAGCTAGCTACGAGATGAAGTGCCAGATAGATTGAAGCTGACCTTGAAGACCTCTAATTTGTCTGATATTGCGAGGTGGATGCATTTCCATGATAGCTTGCACCTTTGCAGGATCCACCTCGATTCCTTTCATGGAGATGATATAACCCAACAATTTTCTTGAAGTTACTCCAAATGCACATTTCTTAGGGTTAAGACGTAGTCTAAATTTTTCCATATGATCTAGTATAGGGCCTAGATTAGTGAGATGCACCTTCCTTTCCATACTTTTAGCAAGGGTGTCATCAACATAGTCCTCCATTGTTTTGTGCATCATGTCATGAAATATGGTAGTGACTGCTCTTTGATATGTGGCTCCAACATTCTTGAGACAAAAAGACATAACATTCCAATAGAAAGTACCCCATGCACAAGTAAAATCAGTCTTTTCTTGGTCCTCTAGTGTGATTTTGATTTGGTTATAGCCAGAGAATCCATCCATTAGAGAGTACATTTCGTATCCTGCTGTCATATCCACAATCATATCAATGTTGGGTAATGGAAAATCATCTTTTGAACATGCCTTATTTAAATCCCTGAAGTCTGTGTAGACTCTAATAGATTTGTCATGCTTTGACACTAGAACTATGTTGGAGATCCATTTTGCATAATCAATGGCTCTAATGAACCCAACTTTTAGAAGTTTCTCCAACTCTGCCTTGACAAGTAGAGCCACATGTGGGTGCATATTTCTAAGTTTTTGCTTGACTAGTTTTACACCTAGAGCTATTGACAAGTGATGCATGATGAGATCAGGATCTACACCAGGCATGTCAGAGTATGTCCATGCAAAATTTATCTTTTTCTCCTTGAAGAAATCTGTGAATTCCTTGACTTCTTCTGCAGACAATGATTTGGCCACATGAATAATGTGTGGATGTTCTTCTATACCCAGATTGACTAGCTGAGTTGGCTCAATTAGCACCGATGAGTGTTCCTAGAAATTACTTGGAAGTGCATCAAGTATCTCATCCTCAGGTGCCTCAGAGAGGTTTTCACCTTTGGATACGTCTATTATTTTTACTTTTTTTGGCTCTGACACTGCCACAATGTGGTTTTCACCATCAGAGCACCAATTTTTTATTCTTTTGATTTTATGACTAAGATACATGATATCAGCCTCGGTCATGTTGACACTTTCTTCACTAGTGGAGGACATTACAAGTTGAACAACATGAAGATAGCAGGCTAGAGCATATTCATTCTGGAATGTGAGGACTTCATTGGATGAGGAAGGGAAATTCTAGTCTATTAGCTCAGGATGTTGGAGTGAGAGAGAAGTGATGGGTTCAAGTGCATTCACGATATAGTCATTGAATGTGCTGACTAGTAAGCTGAGGCCTAGATTTATCTCATCCAAAGGTGTATTCGAATCCTTTTGACTCCTAGCGACCGTAGTAGAAGATACATTAATGTTTATGGACTTAGACTCATTAGACCTTTCACTAGACCCTTCACCTATGTCGAGAAGCTTTTCATAGGATCCTTCTAAAAGACTATCGAACTCATATTCATGGGAATCTATGTCTAAACTCTGACTGGGATTTTTGCACCATGAAGGTTTGGGAGTTCTTCCAACACCAGCCTATTCTTGTGCCAAATTCTCTTGAAACTCTGGCGGTATGTATCGTTCACCTTGGAAACTAGGATCTTGTAACACTTTCCATTGTTCGTAGGTTAATGCATCAAATGGAGTGGTTTTATCAGAATCACTATCAGTCTCAACTGTACTGGCATGTAGTACAAAATTATCTAGCTCAATAAAGAATGCTGCCAGGTCTAGAGGAATGGGTTAAGGAAAGAAATCCTTGTCAGATCTATCCTCTACGGTGTCAACTATAGCGGTGCCTTTAGGTTTTGGTGGAGGATCTAGTTTTGGCACAAATTTGTTAATCCCTAGATGGAATGGGATCTTCATGAAGCCTAAACCAGTTGTGTCTTTCATCTTTTGACCCATAGCTTTAATAGGTTCAATCAACCCATTACCATTCACCCCTATTGGACCACTCCCTTTGTATCCAAAGCATTTGATAATTTTAAGACCTTCACTATTGGGATTTAGTTCATGAGCTGGGGCATTCTATTCAGATATATCCTTTCCTTTGCAAAGCCAAGCTTTAATAGCTCTTTCCTCATCTTCATCTTCTAGTGGTGTTGAAGCTCATACAAAGACACCATCATAAACTATTTCAGGGGGAGAAGTAGAAGATTTACAGTTCTCAGAAGGTCTCCCATAAGAACGAGGAGATGGAGGTAGAGCTGCTAATGATAGCACAGGTTCTATTTAATACCCCCCCATGCTTATGTCTTTGATTTTCAAGGTCTAATCCATGTCTCTAAGCTTGGCATCATATAATTCTGTGTATTCTCTATTAGTTAGAACAAGACTATCAGCTGACTATGTGAGTGCATTACAAGAAGAGCCCATACTAGCAGGAATTGTCACCTCTGCGCCTTGAAAAGGAAACTTAATGCACTAATGATACATAGAGGGAACCACTTGAATTTCATGGATCCATGGTCTTCCCAGTAGGATGTTATAAGAAAGAGGAAGGTCCAACACCTGACATGTTACATCTCTTTCAACCGGTCCAACCCAAATGGATAGCACAACTAAACCTTTAGACTTTCTTTCTTATTCATCATAGGCCTTGATAGTAATTCTCTTGTGGGAATCTATATGATCTTCATCATAACCTAGCTGAGAAAGAAAGTGAGCAGAGAAAATACTGAGACCAACACCATTATCAATAAGGACACGGTGGACTAGTTATTTTCCAATCATGACCTCTATATGAAAAGGAGTGTTATGCATGTGACTAATTGAGTGATCATCTTCTTCTGGGAAGGAAAAATAGTGTGGTGAAGTAAAGTGACCCACCATGGATTGAAACTAATCCAGATTGATGTCTTTGGGGATGTTAGCCTCTACAAGGGCTTTATCTAGAATCTTCCTGTGAGCAGGAGAAATCTTCAACAACTCAAAGATGGTTATTTGAGCATTGGTTCTTTGCAGCTAGTCTAGAATGCTATAACTAGTAGTAGAAGGTGTGGGGACTACTTTCATGGTATTTTTGGCAGAGCCAACAACAACTTTATCTATGGTTTGTTTCAGTGCGGATGTAGTAGCAGGAGGGTTAGGACCCTTGATAGTGACCTTAGCGTAAGAGCTAGTAACAATGTTTGCACAATCCTGAGATGTTTAAGATTCAGAAAAGTGAGACCCAGGTCCTCTCAAGAAAAATAGGGTCTTAGGCTTAGGAACATCCCCACTCCCCTTGGTATTAATCACATTACAATACTCCACTTCAACAGGTTTAGTTTTGTTGATGACATTGTCATAAGTGACATGTGCATAGTTAACCTTGGCATTATTGTTCTTAGCATTGGAAGACTCACCATTCTCATGATGAGGAAAGGGATCTTTAAATGCCTGGTGATCTGAATTCTTATTATGATTTTACACAACAATAACCTCATTATCAATCAAATCTTGGACCTTATGACGCAATTGAAGACAAGTAGCAATCTTATGACCCTTGTTTTGGTGATAGTCACAGTATGCGTTGTCATTTCACCAATGGGGTCATGGTTGCTGATCATATAGATGTTTGTCCAAAGGAGCGAGAATCTGATTTTGCAGCAAAGTCTTGAAAACCACATTAAGCGGTTCTCCCAAGGAAGTAAATTCATGCTTGGGTCGAGAGGCCCAAGGTTTGTTGCCAGAGAATCTAGAAGGCGGTTGAGTATTTTTTGTAGCCTTTTCAACAGCTTTGGTCACTTGTATACCAGAAGTGAGATTGAAGACTGGTTTTAAAGGAGCTAGGGTCCCATTATCAACCACTCCATCATTCACAACGTCCTAATTTTTGTTGACAAACTTCCCTTTATCTTTGTTGGAAGAGGAGGAACCTTGTTTGTTGTCTTTATACAAACTCAATTCACCTTTCTTAACCATAAATGCCTCTATCCTCATAGCCTGCTTAATCATGCTGTCAAAATTAAGGGGACCTTGAAGTTGTACCTGATACCCAAAATCAGGAGTGAGATTGTCTATGAAGATATCAAATTTCTCAGATTCAGGTATTTTGCGACGATACTTTGTGCAAAGTTGTCTCCATCTCTAGAGAAATGTCAGGAATGGCTCCCCTTGTCTTTGCTTGAGATTGAAAAGGTCCCTGATGTTGACGAGATGCTGTATGTTGTGAGAATAATGTTGTATAAAGAGATTTTCAATCTCATCAAATGTCTTGATGTCGGTGGGTAGTTGAGAAAACCACTCCATGGTAGGTCCACCCAAGCTTTAGGGAAAGAGATGCATCAAATAGGTTTGATCATGAACAAACTCCATAGATAGGGCCCCAAATTCTCTCAAATGATCCTAAGGATTAGTGGTACTGAGATACTTATCATACTTAGGGAGTTCCACACCTTTGGAAAAAGGTGGCATATGAAGATTCCTATCAAAAGGAAAAGGATAGATGCTCTCCATCATGAATTGTTGTGTGGGTTTGTCCTTATCCTTCATAAGTTGGCTAATTTGATTTTGCATATCTTGAATTACCTTATTCAATTTGGTAGTCTCGGTCTCTTCTTCTTTAGCTACAAGTGTTTCCACTTGGAAGTTTGGGGGTAGCTTAACTCCTTATTTTGCCAAATCTAGAAAATATTTCTCTTTATCTTGTGCAAGGAGAATTTCCATCATCTTGATGAGAGCTTTATTAGATTTTGTAGCATCTATGTCATTTTGAGTTATTGGCTCATCATCATTACCAAGGATCTCATAAATGCTTTGACACTGATCTTGACTCTGGTCATGTGGAGAAAGGCGATGGTGATGTTGCTCCTCTTGTTGACCCTACTCATCTTGAGATTGGCATGGACCCCGCTATATTGACCTTGTAGGTAATCAAAAGGAGTTGTCATGTCGTTAATGTGGGATTGTGTTGTGTGCATAGCTTCAGTATGAGTGTGAGTATCGAGCTAAGAATTCATGGTCAATGTAACTCTTGGTAGATGAAAGGGGTTGATAGGATTGAAAGGATTGATATGTTCAAAAGGATCACTAAGGCAGTGAGGATTTTCAATAGGGTCAACCCAAATAGGTGACTTTCTGAAGCTTCATTGATCTGAAAGAAATGGATTTTGTTGATCTTGAAATAAAGGATTAGAGCACAGCTGAACACTGGTTTCTGATTCAGATTGGAATCTATACTGAACAAGAAGGAGGAATGTGAGGACCCCTCTTGACTATCAAATTGAACAATGGGTTCAGAATGACCTTTTCCTTGATTACAAGGTTTACTTCTACCTATTCTGGAACCAAGAATATTGCCGCTTCTAGTCATAACAGGCATAGACAAAAATGAAACAAGAGAGAACTTAGGATCCAACTCAGAACTTTGTCTCTAGAAATAACAAAGAGGAGGTAATAGGCTAGAACAACCAAGATGTGAAATGCACCCGACATGAATCATCAAGAGTATGGCTAGAACAATTCAGATGTGACTATTGCGTTGTAAGGTACAAAAGAATAGAAAGGTATGACAGAGAACAAAGAGACAAAACAAGTTTGAGCAAGAATCAGTCGGTTTGCAACTCGAGACAATCAATTTCAAACTACAGACAATAGGGAAACAGGCAATCAGATCCCAGATAAAAGTTAGATCAAGCGAAAAACTCACCAGTCAATGGGAAATAACTCACTATTTTAGGACACCAGAGAACAGTTTCACATGAGAAAGTGTTGTTTTGCATGAGGAAACTCATAACTGCGCATGAGAAAATGAAAGCTCGAGCGAGGAAGTGCTTAGTTTTCTTAAATATCGCGTGATAAAACTCCATATTTTGATAGACCAACTCAATTTTTGAGATAAAAATCAGATTTTGAGACACAGTCAGGACTATTCTCTAACAGAATTTCTAGATTTGGGACATTTTTATGACACTATAGATCAGCAAGCTTAGTTTGAATGTGATAAGCAATCTTTAGCAACCATGAAGTTTTGATCAGACAATAGTGACACAAGAAGTAGTCACAAACACTTCTACCAAGGACAAAGCAACTTGGTAGAATCATGGGAGTCTTTGTTTAATCATGATTGGACAGTTTAAGACTCAAAACAAACACTTAGTTATCCCTACAAAAAAAATGGTAGAGAAGACAAAATCCGTGCCTCGCTGTCTTATGCGTATGCGTGCACCTCACATTGTAGTGTCACCCCCAAGAAGGCCCCATGTTTTTGGTGTTTCCAAGGACTAAGTATATATGTTTGAAGGTTACCCTTAAAGTAGGAGCCAGCATCATATACCACTTTAAGCACCCAAGTGCATACCTATGTCAAGAATCTAGGGGAGAGATTCTTCCCCGTCCTTGCGCATAGATTATATCTTCTTTCAGAGGTGATCCAGGTAGGCATCTAACTAAGAAATTTTTTAGTGGTCTTCCATTCACAATAACCTTTAGTGCCCCTGATATAGGGCTGGGACCTCACGGTCACACCAACACTTGAAAGTCATACACCCCTGCAAGTAGGGCTGGGAGCGGTGTTCCTCAATACAACAAGCAAGGTTTTCTCAAGATGATAGTCAAAATCATGAGAAAGAAGTTACCATGGCTTTGGAGTCTTTGGACTCAACAAATTAGACTTTATTATAGTGAGGTGGAATCACCAGTGATAGGTGTGTACTCACTTGGGTCATTCCCGGAGGTTCAACTTCTGGCAAGCCCTCTAAAGGTGACACAAAACTTTGCTTAGATTTGAGGGTCCAATTTTCTGATTCTCTCAAAGAGAGAAGAGCATACTTCTCTACCTGTTCACCTTACCCAAACATGCAAGACATATTCATCACCAAGATAACTCTCCTCCAACCAATTCACAAGCCTTTGGGTTTTTGATTCTCTCAAAGAGAGAATAGCATAATCCCTAACAAGTGAATGTGCTAAAGGTTCATTGATCTTTCCTTGCTTCCCTAGGTCTCCATCATGCTAGCAATGTTTGGGTCTTGAATTCATCCATGGTTATCACTTCCATGTAATGAAGAGCCTATTCCCGTATTTTTCTATCAAGATACCTAAGAAATTTTAACAAGGCCCTATTTATGCTATGTGAAGAAAGCGAAAAAAACAAGCACAACATTTTTAGAATAATCTTTGACAATCATCCTGCAAGAAAACCATTAGCAAGTTTGTATCTTTGTCAAGCGACCTTCAGCCCACTATTATGCTTTCAAAAAAATAAGAAACAACAACATGTTAGAATGGTCAGAAAAATAGAAACTGTACCTACAAAATAGTAAAAAATTTTAAAAACTGGCCCCGAGTCTCGCGCGAGGAAGTACTAGACTTCTTGTGAGGAATTGCAAGGCTTCACGCAAGGGAGTGAAAACCTTCATGCGACCTGCTTAAAATTTTCATGTGAGAATACGTACACAAACAAGTACGGTCGTATGGTAGAAAATAGAATTTTATCAAAAAAGAATTTGAGAGTGAGGTCAGAAATCAGTTTTCTACCCCACAGTAGGTGCCAAAATGTGTGTGCTTGAAAGTGACCTATAAATCAGGCACAAACTCAACATAGTCATTGCTCAATCATCAAATTTACAAAAATGAACATGAATTGTCCATTCCACAAATTTGATTGAATCAACCTGGTGCCTCCTATTTAGTTGGGGTTTTTGAATTTACTCTCAGAATGAGAGCCAACAACCATGACCATTGCTAAAATGGAGGATTTGAAAGCATTATAAAAATTGAAATACTATGTATTCTATATGAGATGCAATTATAATTTAAGAAAGGAAATGCATGTTTTAATCTAAGAACTTGAATAGATGATAGAATTAAACTATTAGATACATAAGAAAGCTATGTTAATATGCAAAGTGCCATTATTCTAAATGAAATTATACTAATTATGCAACAAAAATCCTAGAAATGAGAGAAAATTGAGACTAGAAATCGCTATAATTTGGATACTCTAAAACATTACCTCTCAAATGAAGAAAAAGATGTCCATAATATAGAAGAGCCTAGAAAGAGGATGAAGAGTTTCTTGAAAAGAAATGGTTGACTCTTCATTTCCATGGAGGGAGATGAGATAAAATTGAGAGAATTATTTAATTAAATGTAGGAATTATTGCCACATAAGTGGCTTTTCACATGGAATTATGGGATTCTTTTTTAGTATAATCCATTCAAATAATTAAATAACTATTCAATTCCTTTTGATGTGTATTAGCTAAAGGGGGTGGAATTAATTTAATTTAAAAGCACTTAGGACTTTAGAATTAAATTAATTAATCATAGGGATTTTTAGCTAATAAACCTTGAAAATGTAGGAATTAAATATAGTGTGAGATTTATGCAAATTCAGGTTTTCTCCATTTGAGACTAAGTCAATTAAAGTCAATTAGGAAGAGAATTTGCCTAGTACAATAGGAATTTGATGATGAGAAACTGCACCAACATTGATTAGAATTGTAAGATGCCAATTTTGGGGTGTTACACTTAGCAGAGTACATGACAAGAAAATGTTGTTGGATGAACCAAAACCAATCACCAAGGATGTAATACACACAATGACTGGTTATCCAGTAATTGACAAGGCCAAATCCCTAAAACATCCTTCTCATCCTGAGATTAAAAAGATGACAGGTGCAGTATGAGAAGGCAAAGGTTTAAATATTAACTCCATCACTGATCCAAAAATCAAATTCAGTGCATGTGTACAGGGATACAAAGTAATCGAAGCCAGCAGACTGAATAGCATAGCATATGGAGCAGTTGACACTTCCCATAAGATTGTGAAGAAGGGATTACAACTGGACCTATCCAAGCTTCTACTGAAGCAATTGGAGGAGAACATGAGGAAAATTAGGTCAGAAAGGTCTAATTCATGTAAGTTTGGATCACTCCTCATGTGTACATTTTTCTATTTCTATAACTTCTTCCCATATATCGGTAATGTCAATTGGGACACTACCTGACCAGTAACAATACAAATTAGTGAATTTATTAAGTCATTAGGGGATAATTTTACATCAGTCATGGATGCATACTCCACTACTTTTAAGGATGGAATGAAAAAGAGGATGAGGATACCTGAACAACTGGTAGAACAGTATAATGATGATATATGTTTCATAGTAGATACCGACACCACTTTGATAAAGCCAGCTGTACTGAGGACATCATGGTTACCACCTATAGATTATGAGATCAACATTGATCAGGAAACAAATGCCATTGAATCATTACTAAATAAGGAAATAGACAAATCATTACCAAGATTTGGCACTTATGAAGAAGCTAAGGCCATAATCAAAACATGCCTAGTAGTGAAGAAGATTGACAGAAAGAAGACTAAAATGGTAAAGACACTTGAGAAGAAGCTGTTGGTTAATGAAGAAGGAACAAAACAAAAAGATGACACCAAGGGATAGCCACCCGTCAGTGAAGGTGAACAATTGATTGACTCCGAGTCAACTGAATCTTATGCACCATCAGCAAAGAAGCCAAGAAATACTGCCACACCAAGAACTAGGACTCAAACTTCAAAAGATGCAAACTCACCTCCAGTCAAGAAAGGAACAGTGAGCACTTATAAGAGAAAGCCTCAAACTAGGAAATAGGTATCGAGGCAAAGAAGAAAATACATCCCAAGTAAAGAGGACAAGGATGACACTGCAAAGGATGAGAGTGAACAAGAACTCCAACCTGAAAAGAACAAAGTTCCTAAGACAATTGATGAGATTGCTACATCAATAGTCAAGACAGGTATTATATCAAATTCTAAGATAATGGCTAACCTTATCTCCTGGGATCAGAAAAACATTGAAGAAACCATCATTCAGGAAATGAATGCATTCAAATGTGTACCTGTACAATTTAATAAGATGATTCCACAAGATCTTAATGATAGAATATCAGCAAGATGGACGTATGCCTTACATACAAATAAATAGATAAGGGAAAGATCAAAAGTTGAGGAGATTGATGAAATGATGAAATGATGAAGAAATGATGAAATGATGAAAGAAGCATGGAAAAAAAAATTCATCTAAAATGAGAGCATACAAGGTTCTCGAGGGAAGATTAATAGAGCTTGATAAAGAAAGTGATAAAAAATGGAATGAACTATTCAATACACCTAAGGAGGATACGAGACCTGAGAAGGTATTAGCTCTTACCGAGACCCCTCACAATGAAGAGAAAGAGGCCACACCAAGCTCAAAACACATCTTCATAAATGATATTGAGGATGTCAATCCAGTTGATTTGACAACATGGGAAAGCAAGGCCATGGATGAAATACCACTGATCTTACAATCATTAGGGGATACTACAGATGACAAAATCATAGATATAACTATAATAGATATCACTAGAGGTGATCCTATAGATAAAGTAAAGAATGATGAAGATGTAAATGTGACCACCGATCAAGGAGAAGAAAAGGAAAAGGAAACACAAGATGTTGTACAGGTCAATATACCAGGACAAATGCCTTTATTAATACAAGATATCAATACCATCTTAGAAGAAAAGGAGAAGACACCTAACCATGATGCAAGCATACTTGAGGTAAGGGTGATGGGGAGAAGAAAAGCACAAATGATGAACAAAAAGATACCAGTGGAGAAGAAAAATAAAGTGATTCCAAGGATACCAAGGAAGATGATGTAGCACTAAGATTACTCCTTCTAGACCTCTTCTAGGGTCTCCTAGGTATCTTATCACTAACTCTAGGATCCTTAGGTATCTTATCATGAGATGCTAATTCCTTCAACTAGTGAACACCAATAAAGTAGAACTCAAATCCTTGCAAACCTTATTCTAGACCCAAATTGGTCTACCTTGCTCCATTTGTACAATCTCATCCAAATGGATTCCAAACATTAAAAAATTGGAAATTCAGTATTCAAAGGTGTCAATAGGACCAATTGCAACCTCTGCAAACTCACTTTGCATCAAAAACCCAAACGAGCGCCAAGAACCCATGTAATTACCTCCAAAATAGGGCTACAAGCAATTAGACCTATTTGGTCACCTTTTCCACATTATCTGGGAAAATATCTTAACAAGTGACAAATAAAATTAGGATCTAGACACCCTTTACAAAGACACTAGATATTTTCTAGGTCTTATCCCTTAGAAGTGTCCGTACAGTCCTCCCTACTTTCATACCTAAAATTCAAGGTTTTAGGCCTCCTTTACTGTCTTCACAAGAAATGAAATTTCTTGGACATTATAATAACTCCTTCCAACTTCTCCTCTTGGTTGGGGGTCCTCCCTTGACTCACTTACCTCCCCACATTAAATTATTTAAGCTATGGATGCTTTCAATCCCTCTAGCTAGCTCTGTAATCACTGATGATCCCTAGCCATGCCACTCTAGCTCGCATAGGGCATCATCTTAAAAATAGCTACCACAAATTCTTGGGCCCATCCTACTATGTACACAATGTAAATGGAGTATACTTTCATAATCCAAGAGCCTGGGCCAAAGCCACAATGGAAAAGAAAGCTAAGACCCCATTTGCAAGCAATGCTCAAATCACACCAGCGACTGGGCTAAATTTGAAATATTTTATACAAACAATTAAAAATATTGAATGTACTAATATAACACCACAATAAGTTTAGAAATAACCTACATTACATGAAACAAATCTTATAGAAGTACTCTCAATCCATTACACTATCTGATCACCTTAAAACACACATACAATCACTGTTATTGCTTAGTACAGTCTGTACATGAAATTTCTCAAACTTGAAAACCCTTCACAAATCTTGAGGATGGTCTCATATAGATGATCCAAACACTAAATGGTCAGTTTCAGATATTTAACCAAAAAAATTCATCGAAGATGTAAACTTGACATAAAAGTTGTCAATGTTGTCAATGACAACATTGACAACTTTTGGCAACTTTTGAGTTTGCTTGCCAAACTTGGTCAAACCATATCCAAACTTGTCCAATCCACTAAATATGATGAAACAACATCAAAAGGGACCTCTATTACCTCTCTTGGCTCATTTTTCCACAAAATTCCAAAATTCCCTAATTGGACCTGAATGGACCTAAGGGTCACCAAGGACCTATCAAGACCTATCCTCCTACAAACATCCACACATTAGGACTCTTGGTCCCTTTATTCAAATAGTGGTCTAGATAGAACCACTACAAGCCAAAACAAAGAAGGAGAAAAACCCTAGGTCAAATTTCTACACTAGCCTACCTAGGTGCTCCTACACCATACTCCCCAAAAAGGAAGAGCTATGTCACTCTTGTGGACAAGAGATCCTCTAAAATGCCCACCTTTTTGAAGTTTGCCTTAGGAATCCAAGAATACTCTAACTCTGGTCTATCCTTCCATTGAATTAAGTGCTCCATGTAAACTTTATGTTAGGTATTATTCTTGACCTGGGAGTCTAGCACTTTATCAGGCAACAACTAAAGTTTGGGAGGTAAGACAGCAACCCCCACATCATCACTTACCCCCTAGCTGGTTGGAGTGATCTCATCCATCTACCCTTTGAAATGAATCAAGTCTTGGACATTAAAGACTGGAGAGATACTCAAATCTGATGGTAAGTCCACCTTATATGCATTAGCTCCATATTTTGCCAAGATCTTGCAAGGTCCCACCCTCTTCATATGAAGTTTGGTAGGTACACCCTTCTGAAGCCTTGATTTTTTCAAGTGGACCTTGACATATTCCTCTACTACAAACTGAACATCCTTCCTCCTTTCATCAACCCTATCCTTCAACTTTTGTTGACTGTCTTGGATCTGCCTTTTCACTTGGTCTTGGATCTCTTTCA
>MU227494.1:1831576-1847776 GCA_018584345.1 Thuja plicata | reverse complement strand
GAACATCCTTCCTCCTTTCATCAACCCTATCCTTCAACTTTTGTTGACTGTCTTGGATCTGCCTTTTCACTTGGTCTTGGATCTCTTTCATGGTATGGGTGAAGTCTTCTGCTTGGCAACTTTTGTATTCCATCCCACCAAGATCCCTGATTTCACAAACACCCCTAGGGTGTATGCCATAAACAACCTCAAATAGGCTTTTACCAGTAATTCTATTCTTTCTATCATTGTAAGCATATTCTGCTTGATGGATGACCATGTCCCAAGTCTGCCCATATTCCTTAGTTAGGCACCTCAGTAGGTTACCTAACACCCTATTTACCACCTTAGTTTGACCATCAGTCTGAGGGTGGTAAGCCGAACCAAAAGATAGGTTAGTACCCAGCCTTGTCCACAAAGTTCTCCAAAAATTACTCATAAATTTCACATCTCTATTAGAGACTATACTCAAAGGAAGGCCATGAATCCTTACAATCTCTTTGAAAAACAAATAAGCTATGTGGATAGCATCATTAGTAATTATACATGGGATGAAATGCCCCATTTTACTAAATCTATCAACAACTACATAAATTCTATCATACCCCTATTTAGTTTTGGGTAATCCCACAATAAAATCCATACTTACACACTCCCATGGCCTGTTAGGGACTGGTAGAGGTTGATTCAACCCTACATTACTCATTTCTCCTTTTTCTTTCATGCAAACAACACATCGCTCCACATACTTGGTGACATCCTTCACCAATTTTGGCCAATGGTAGAACCTTTGGACCAATTCCAAGGTCTTGTCCTTACCAAAGTGACCACTTAGAGAGCCATTATGTTTCTCTTGGATGAGGTTCATCCTCATTGGCCCTTTTGGTACACATAACGGATTTCCATTAAACAACAATCCATTCTGCAAAGTAAAATCGGGGAACTTGCTATGAAAATGATTCTCAAAATCAACACATACCTTATAGGCCTCACCAAAATCCTCATCTGATTTGTATAGGTCTCTGAAACTTTCAATCCCAATGCTATTCAAGTGGACTTCTTGCACTGTTAACAATCTCCTACTCAAAGCATCTGCCACCTTGTTGAGTTGACCCTTCTTGTGTTTTATAGTAAAAGTGAATTCCTGCAAGTATTTCATCCACTTCAAATGTTTATTGCTTGGATTTTCTTGTGTATTAATGTAGCTAAGGGCCTGGTTAACAGTGAATACCACAAATTCCTTGGGGAACAAATAGTTCCTCCATTTTCTCAATGATTGGACTAAGGTATATAGTTCCAAATCATAAGAAGAATATTTCTTCTTAGCCTCATTCAACTTCTCACTAAAGAAGGCAATGGGCCTACCTTCCTGGATCAATACCCCTCCTACTACTAACCCACTAGCATCACACTCAATGGTGAACAACTTCTCAAAGCTTGGTAATTGGTAAGGATTGGTTGAGTAGCCACTTGTTGCTTCAACAACTCAAATGCATTCCCTGCTTCTACTATCCATCTGAATTTAGTCTTGACCCCACCCTTTATGGTATCCATCGAAGGTGCACATATCCCACTAAAAATCCTAATAAACTTCCTATAAAATTGGGCAAGGCCATGAAAACTCCTTACCTCTATGGTTGTAGTAGGTGGAGGCCAGTTCAAGATTGCAGCAACTTTGTCTTTGTCCATCTTCAAAGACCCCTTGGACACTACAAAGTCCAAGTAAACTAGTTCTTGTTTAAAGAACTCACACTTCTCAAGGTTAATGGCCAACTTCTCCTCATGTAACCTTTTAAATACTACCTCAACATGTCTAATATGTTCCTCTCTTGTTTTACTAAAAATTAGTATATCATCAAGGTATACAACCATAAACTTTCCAGTGAAATCCTTGAGCACCTCATTCATGAGCCTTGTGAATGTTCTCAGAGCATTAGAGAGGCCAAATGGCATCACAAGCCATTCATATAACCCATTTTTGGTCTTGAATGCCATTTTCCATTCATCACCTTCCTTCACCCTAATTTGGTGATAACCACTTTTCAAATCTAGCTTTGTGAAGTACATTTCCCCACCTAGGAAATCCATAAGATCCTCTATTCTTGGGATTGGGAATTTGTATCTTATTGTGATCTTATTTATAGCCCTTTAATATGTGCATAACCTCCACTTCCCCACCTTCTTTGATGCTAAAACAACCGGGACTGCACATGGGCTAATGCTCTTCTTGATTAAGCCTTGATCCAAGAGTTCTTTACTTGTCTTGCTACCTCCAAGTTCTGATCTGGAGTCAACTTGTATGCTGCTTTATTGGGCAAGGATGCCCCTAGTACAAAGTCTATTTGATGAATTATAACCCTCTTAGGTGGTAGGTTTGTAGGAGTGCCATCACTCACAATATCCTTATATTTCACAAGCAATTCTTGTACTTCCTTTGGTAGTGGCTCCTTTACTGGTGTTTCCTCCTCCTTAGGTCTTAATACAATAGCATAACCTTCTCCATTATCATCTTTGATTTCATTCACAAACTCCTTACCACTGCATAACATAACATTAGGAGTTTTATTTTGTGGTTCCTCATCCTCTAATAAAGACTGAATTTTGAAGGTCTTTCCTCCTTTCTTCAATGTAATGGAGCTCTCTTTCCCATCATATTCTACTCCATTATCAAATTTCCAAGGCCTTCCAAGAAGCAAATGGAAAGCATCCATTGGTAGTTTTTCACAAAGCAATCTATCCTTATACCCTACTATTGAGAACTCTACCCATGTTTTCTCATTGACCAAGACACTCTGGCCTTTGTTGAGCCATGTCACCTTATAAGGGTTCACATGGGGTATTTTGGCTAACTTAAGATTTACTACTACCTCCTCTGAAATGATTTTGTCTATGGATCCAGAATCAACAATCACCTTACATACTTTACCAAGGATCTTACATCTGATTCTAAACAGTGCCCTCCTATGTTTGGTCTCATCCTTGATTGGTTGTCTTATTAAAACCCTTCTAAACATCAGGTTCTCACCTATCTTTGAGTCTAGATGATCTACCTCTAGATTTTTGACACTAGATGTATCCTCATGTGCATATGCTACCCTCTTGTCACTTTTTTCTGCAGAAGGTTTTTCGGGACATCTGTAAGATGGATGCCCTAGTTTCCCATTGTAGTAGCAATTCATAGTGGAAAAGTAAGATCCACTCCTACCTCCTCTTCCTCTGTTTGAGCTCCCATTATTTCCCCTACCTCTGTTATAGCCTCCTCTTGAACTATTCTCAGTCTGCTGCTTTGTCAATTTATTTTCTCCTTGGGATCTTTGTTCACTACCCCTTCCTTGGTAGCCTCCTCTTTGACCTCTATGTTCTCTTCCTCTGCCTCTATTTTTATTACTGTTCTTGAAACTAGAATCCCCTTTCTTCTTATTCTTCTCTTCCACCTTTATAGCCAATTGATGACACTTTTGGATAGTGGTAGGGGTCCATAGGCTAATCTCCTCTTGGATGTTCCACTTCAATCCACCCAAGTACCTAGCCACTTTGATTGGTTCTTCTTCCTACAATTTAGACCTTAAACACAATATTTGAAATTCCTCAGTATATGAGGCCACATCTAGGTCTTTATGCTTCAATTTTTGTCTCTTCCTATGGAGTTGNAGGCTAATCTCCTCTTGGATGTTCCACTTCAATCCACCCAAGTACCTAGCCACTTTGATTGGTTCTTCTTCCTACAATTTAGACCTTAAACACAATCTTTGAAATTCCTCAGTATATGAGGCCACATCTAGGTCTTTATGCTTCAATTTTTGTCTCTTCCTATGGAGTTGTATTTCATATTCCTCTGGAAGATAACTCTCCTTCAATTTGGTTACCATAGCATTCCAATTTTCTATTGGTTGCTTTCCCATGTTGACCCTCTCATCCTGAAGGTATTTCCACTAGGTCAAAGCTGACCCTCTGAGTCTAGACTTGGTCACTTTAACCCTTTGAGCATCACTTATCTCTTCACATTCAAAGTGATTCTCCATTGCTTCAATCCAGTCCATGAATTACTCAATATCCATATTTCCTCTGAATAAAGGTATCCCTTCCAAATCTTTTCCACTTAATGCTTTTATGGCTTTTAAGAAAGGTTCCACATTCAATACTGGGTCAGTTTCAGGAATATCTTCTTCTTCCTCAATCTTCTTCTTACCCTTACTACTGGATTCTGCTTGCATCCACTTTACTCTCATTGCTTCTAACATATCCTCAAGGATTTTTTTTTTCTCCTTTTTCTCCTCCATATCCTTGGCTAGTTATGCATTTGTCACCATATTTGTAGAACCACAAGATTCCACTTCTGACATAAACCAATCTTCCCAAGTTTCTCAACTTGCTCTGATACCACTTTGATGTAGCACTAATCTTACTCCTTATAGACCTCTCCTAGGTCACTCACTAACCTACTAGGGTTCTTTCACTAACCCTAGTCTCCTTAGGTATCTTATCACAAGATCCTAATTCCTTCAACTAGTGAACACCAAAAAAGTAGAACTCAAATCCTTGCAAACCTTATTCTAGACCCAAATTGGTCTACCTTGCTCCATTTGTACAATCTGGTCCAAATGGATTCCAAACATTAACAAATTGGAAAGGAGGTATTCAAAGGTGTCAATAGGACCAATTTCAACCTCTGCAAACTCAATTTGCATCAAAAACCCAAACAAGCTCCAAGAACCCATGCAATTACCTCCAATATAGGGCTACAAGCAATTAGCCCTATTTGGTCACCTTTTCTGCATTATCTGGGAAAATATCTCAACATGTGAAAAATAGACTTAGGATCTAGACACCCTTTATAGAGACACTAGATATTTTCTACGTATTAGCCCTCAGAAGTGTCCGTACAGACCTCCCTACTTTCATGCCTAAAATTTAGGGTTTTAGGCCTCCTTTACTATCTACAGAAGAAATGAACTTTCTTGGCCAAAAAAATAACTCCTTCCAACTTATCCTCTTGGTTGGGGGTCCTCCCTTGACTCATGTACCTCCCCACATTCATTTATTGAAGCTATGGATGCTTTCAATCCCTTTATCTAGCACTGTAATCACTGATGATCCCCAGCCATGGTACTCTGGCTCGCCTAGGGCGTCATCTTAAAAATAGGTACCACCACTTCCTAGGCCCATCATGATATGTACACAATGTACATGGAGTCTAATTTCATAATCCAAGAGCTTGGGCCAAAGCCACGGTGGAAAAGAAAACTAAGACCCCATTTGCAAGCAATGCTCAAATCACACCAGTGACTGGGCTAAATTTGAAAGATTTTATACAAACAATCAAAACTATTGAATCTACCAATCTAACACCACAAGAAGTTCATAAATAACCTAAATTACATGAAAAAAATCTTATAGAAGAACTCTCAATCCATTACACTATCCGATCACCTCAAAACACACATACAGTCACTGTTATTGCTTAGCACAGTCCGGACATGAAATTTCTCAAACTTGCCAACCCTTCAAAAATCCCAACGATGGTCTCATATAGATGAACCAAACACTAAATGGTTAGTTTCAGACATTTAACCAACCAATTTCATCGAAGATGTAAACTTGACATAAAATTTTTCAATGTTGTCAATGACAACATTGATAACTTTTGGCAACTTTTGAGTTTGCTTGCCAAACTTGGTCAAACCATATCCAAACTTGTCCAATCTACTAAATATGATGAAACAATATCAAAAAGGACCTCTAGTCCCTCTCTTGGCTCATTTTCCCACAAAATTCCAAAATTCCCTAATTGGACCTGAATGGACATAAGGGTCACCAAGGACCTATCAAGACCTATCCTCCTACAAACATCCACACATTAGGACTCTTGGTCCCTTTATTCAACTAGTGGTCTAGCTAGAACAACTACAAGCCAAAAAAAAGGAGCAAAACCTGAGGTCAAATTTCTACACTAGCCTACTTAGGTGCTCCTGTACCAGAAGAGAAAGTTGTAGAAAAAGATAAGGTTGATGTAGAGAGGTCCACAAACAACCAACATGTGAATAATGAGCAGTGGGATAAAGGCACAACACCTCCAAAGCCTTCACCAAGTACATCAGACCAAGCAAATGAACTTGCTATGGTACTACATACAACTTCTTCCACTACTCTTTAAAAGAAGAAGAAGAGAAAAGCTCTAATAAAATTAGATGAAATCATTGATATACCAGACTGTGATCCTAGAACATTGGATCTAGAGTCACTTACAAAGTATGGTGAAATTTGTAAAAGAAAGGCGATATAGGACAAGCTCAAAAAGGAGCACAAGAAATCACAAGTCCTAGAGAACACAAAGGAAATACTATTTTAGATTGTACCTAACATAGATATTGATCAAAGTGCACCTATACTTGATCAGTTAACAGTTATTACCGATGCCATCACATCACATAATGTAGATGCAGACAAGGTAATTGAAAAATGTGTTTAATAAAAGTGTCGATATAAGCTTACCAAGAAAATCAGCCAAGAAGTGGCAGAACAAAAAAAACTTTCTGGATTAGTTACTACTATAGAACCGATAATATCAAAAGTAGTAAACTTAATTCAAAATTTGTGCACATTAGAAACTTTCACTAGCGAGAATAGTGACAAGTTGGCCAAAATTGATGAAGATCTTAAGGCAAGTGCAGAAGGTCTCACAACGGATGAAAATGCATTCAAGTTTCATTATGACAAAATTGTAGAAGCAAAAAGGTTGAGAATTGAAATAAAAAAGACAGAAAGCATAATTTGAGATGAGGTAACCGAGCTATAGGCTATGTTACTCCCAAATCTTAGATTGCTATTACAACATATGACTTTGGAAAGAACATTGATTGCCACCCCGGAGATGTTTGTTACAAAGAGCATATATGATATGCACGCCAAACTCACCTTGTAAATCATGACTCTTGAGCACCTCAAAGAGAAATGGGAGAAGCAAAAGGAGGACATTCAAAAATCTCATTCCTACATTTTTGAAAAGTTGTAAGTATTACACCTTTTTCATTATTTTTAAAAAAGGGGGAAATGATATGCTAAAGGATGAAATGATAAGATGAAAGGGGAAAATGAAAAAAGGGGAAATATATGTATAAAAAAAATGTATCAAAGGAAGAAACATGTACATACAATACACTGAGACATGCACATAGGGGGAGTCATATTGAAAAAGTAAAAATTTTGGTGTATATACTGAACATTTCATTTTTGCACATATCAGTTTTTGATACTAATGCCAAAGGGGGAGATTGATAATCCTAAAGGATAATATTTTGTCATTAGTATACAAAGGAAACAATTTTTGAACCATCGATAACATGATCACCGGAAGACAAGTTTATAGTGCAACCCTGTTAGAATAACTGAGAGGGGGGAGGTGAATCAGTGGCATCAAAATATTCCAATAAATCAACCCAAAAACACAGTATTGTAGACGTCTATAAACGTCCTTATATTAATTTAATTAATATTCCCACAATATTATAGTTAAGTTTTAATTAATTATATTTGTTATATTCTTCTATCTATTTAATTAATTTATTTAATTAAATATCATTCATTTTCATAGTATTTAAATCTTAATTTAAATATTAATCCCCCTTTTTATGTATTAAATCTTATTTATATACATTTCCCTCATTTATCCCTTTTAAATAAATTTATAATTTATTTATTCCTCCACATGACTTAATTCTACTAACCCACAATTAATCTAAATCTAATTTAGATTAAAATAATTTGAACATAGATCCTACCCTACCTCACATCACTTTCACCAAATAGACCTACTCACTAATTAACTAAGGTTAATTAGGATAATTTCTTGATTCCTACACATATTAGTCCTAATTATTTTCTCACACATGTGATAAAATTTCCAAATTTGACTTTTCAAAATCATGCTAATTTGGTGCCAACAAGATTTCTTACAACCTTTATGACACTTTATTACACTTTCTAAAAGTCTTTTATTGGACTAGAACTCTTACACCTCTTACAAGATCCTTCACATGTGTACTTTAAGTACACCTTGACCCATCACATCACAAGTTGCGCACACATGTGTGAGAAAACTTAGCCTCTTGCATGGCTTATGTGTCCCTCATGTGGCACCTATGTGGATGCCACATGAGCTCCACCTCATCCAAGCCCTCTCCTTCCTTCCAAAAATCTATAAATAGAGGCCATTGCCAAGAGAAAATCATCTGCCTTTTATGCATTTTTATTTGAAGGAATTATATTTTTCCATTAGTATACTTAGAGAAAAACATGATTTGCACCATCAGTTTACACAACATCGATAGATAGGGAACTGCACTACCCGATGCTAAGGTTACCCGATAAACATTGTTAAGTGTTATCCGATGACAAAAAGGTTCAAGGAAACCCGACGAGTAACAATAGTGCAACCCGATGGAACAAGAAAAGAGAGGAACCCGAAAGACAAAGGGAACCCGACAAATAGTTCAACAAAAGAACACAGACAGACTTCAAGTTCAAACTGACAACCGAGAACTGACAGTCAGTTACATCCTACAAAAAGTGGATCTAACTTTCCACGTCAGATAAATCACTGAAGTTGTATTTATATCTTCTTGATTTACTTTTAGATCCATTATGTGTGGAGGAAGCAATGTATTTACTATTGTTTTAATTAGTTTTACTGATTTAAAACATGGAAACTAAAGATCAAGGTCAAGTTGTAAACCTTGGATCTAAGAGTTAACATTGTAATGCGTGAATTCCAAGATAGGTCAAATACTTATATAAATAGGTGCTCAATCCATTGAGAATAGTTGTTGTTCAATGAAGATAGTAGCCATGGAGAGCAACTAGAGACCATACTTAAAATTCATGCAGAAGGAAAAAAAAAAGAAAAAAGAAAAGAATCAAGTCAGTTTCAAGAACAGAACAGAGGCTACCGACAAGCAGAGAAAAGGTATTCATCAATCACTTAAGGTGATATTATACTTCTAAGAGCTTTAATGGATCTGTAATCAGCAATTATAGATTTTATGTAGTCAGGTCAACATTTTTACTCATTCTAACAAGTGTAGTACACTAATGAAATCCTTTCAAGAAAGGTGGGCTTAACCATCCTATTGTAAAATCTCATAACTGAGTGCACACTTAAATTAGTGTTGCTAAAGCTCTTAAAAGAGTAGATCTTAACAAGTCTCCACCTTAATAATACTAAGAGGGTAGATCATTAGAACTGATCAAATTGGAAGCCTTAACTGGCTCCCTTCCATTTTGCAAATAGTGAAGTTTTGTGGGTATCATCCCCGCTGTAGTTTTTACTTCCTAACAAGAGTTTTCTACGATACCATATCTTGTGTTATGTGTTTATCATTTTTATGAATATTTCTATGAATGTTGCAAACCATTAAATATTATGAATGAACAATACATACATAAGAAAGAACAACAGTAATGGTTGGTTATGCAGTAATGTATGATTACTAATAATGAATCAAGAAAGGTGTTAACAGTTTTAGAGGTACTAATTCACCCCTCCCCTCTCAATACTACTTCCCATTAATTCCAATAATTTCTATCAGAGCTAAGTCTCTTCTTGAAAAGATTAAAGGCTTAAGACCAAAGATAATACAATGGAGAAGTAAAAACTTGATAATAATATTGAGAACAAAAATCTTGAGATACAGATGTTCTATGAATAGTATAAAGAAGCTAGAATCAAGATGAGAGAGCTGCTGGATGAAAGAAAAGGTATGGCTACCCAGAACAATGAAAAATACTATCAAGAAGAAGAGATTCCAGATTTCTTTAAATCTTCAGGATCAAATACAAGAAATATATTAGATACATCAGAAGAGAACATCACAAATCTAAAGGAGATCAATCAACATCTGACAGAGAAAATAAAGATGCTACAAATCGGTCAAGAGAGCCAGATGGTAAGAATGATTGATGTGATGAGTTCTGCTAGACAAGGTGAAATAGAAAGAACACTTTCCATTGATGAAAAAAGGAATATTATAGAGAAAATACAAGAAAAGGAAATGGAAATTCAAAGACATGATGAGAATCACCATGATCTCACAAATCAGATTATTCTTATGAGTCAAGAAGCAAACATAATAAATGTGGAACTCATTGAGAGAATACAGATTATTGGTGAACTGAGAGAAGAAAATGAAAAGCTAAAACATGAGGTTAGAATTCAGCAACAACATAATGAGATTATCAGAAAGGCTGAAGAAATCAATAAAAGAATGGATGAATTTCTTGAAGGACAATGAAGAGTCAACAACAACAACGGTATAGGATTTACCGAAAATGGAGAACCATAAAATCAAGCAAGCTCAAAGAATGTCTACAAAAATCCAAGACCAAGAAAGCTAACATGCAAGCATTGTGGAAAGCAAGGGCACACATCAAATGTATGCAGAGGTAAAATGAAAGGTATTCCTAAATCTACATCTACATCTTCATTCATAGGATTTTGTATAAATGTAACAAGAAAGGACATAAGGCTTATGAATGCAAGAGCAAGATAGAACAACCAAAGAAGGAAACCTACATGGACAAATAATATCCTACATACAAGATGAATAGGCAGACATATGAAGAATTCTGGAAAAAGAAAAAGCAAGCATGGAAGCCTAAAGGTCAAAAGATTCCTTATCAACCAAAAAGAATAGGTAATCAATATACATGGACAAACTGTACAACATGTGGTAGATATGGTCACATCACTATGAACTGCATGAGAGCATGAAACAAAAGGTCTAGAGGCTGGTCAAACCCTAGAATGGCATGCTTGCACTGTCATAAAGTTGGTCATCTCAAGAAATATTGCAAGGACCGATTGACAAAAACAAGCACATATCCCAATGGAAACACCATTGAAGATATTCAGAGGGCAAGAGAAAAAATGTGGAAAAAAGATTCAAGCAATTATGAACCTGGGACAAGCAATGAAAATGATGACACCCCATCCAATAGATCTACTGACATCACCAAACCCACTTAAGCAGAACAAGTAAGTATGGAACTGCATTACACCAATTCATATTTTACATCAATTCCATTATAAAATTAATAGAAAGTCAAAATCTGTATGAATAAAGATGCATATTATGTTACTTGTTACAATTCTAAGAAAGTAACCATGTCTGTATAAACACTTATCAAAAATCATTGGTGAAAATAATGATGAGCTTCTTACACTTACCAAAAATTGTCGGTCAACTCAAAAAATGGCTAAATTGCCAATGTAACCCGATGCCCGTCGGTAAGAAAACACAATTTAGAAATTGTCATGACAGAATATTGATATCCATCGGTAAAAGAAAAATAGTTAAAATCTTCCCAAAGCATCATGTCATCACCGATGGTGATTTGGAATTTCTACTTGATGAAACCCATCTTCATGTCCTGATGAGTCATTGAGCATTTATTACAAAGACTTAGGTCAAAAAGTCTATAAATAGTCGATGAGACAACTTCAGTTTTCACCTGCGATTTGAAGAGAAAGCAGAGTGAAAACAAATTGATTAAAGAGTAGAAAGCAAGAAGCATCCATAGATTGATTCAGCACACAACAAATAGATCTTTCATCACTATTGCGAGTTGAAGTAAGTTCCAAAGGCACCGAAAGATCTCTATCATTGTTTTATCAAGAAAGCCCTAATTTTTAGAATACCCTAAAAACTTGAAATACAGTGGCAACCACCTCAAGAATGACTAAGATCAAGAATGATAAGAGGAATGTGGTGAAGTTGATCAAGAATAGTGCATGTGTAGAGCTGAAGTATCAAATCTGCCCATAAATTGCATCGAAACCTGATGAAACTGACGTGTTTTCAAAAATTCCACCTAGGGTTTAGCTCATAGAAGATGTTAGGTCTTATATTCACTGCAAGATTATAGAGATAGGTGATCTTGAAATGGATGAAGCTTATAAGAAGCTGTGTGATGCTAAAGGAAAAGTAAAGGAAGAGCATAAACACTTGGAGGTCAAAGGGTTAACTAATGCCCTACTTTTCCCAAGGGAATTCAAAATAGAATAGATAAGGTTAGTCTTGAGAAGAATGCATGACAATAAGCTATGGCTAGACCAACCCAAACAAATAACCAAGGATGTTCTTCATGTTGTCACTGGTTATGCAACAACCGATAAGCCTAGGGCACACAAGCATCAATCAATGAAAGAAGTTGAAAAACTAACCAATGCAGAAGGAGACAATAGAGGTCTCAAAGTAAACACAATCATCGATGAAGAACTCAAATTTGGTGCATGTGTAGTTGGGTACAAAATATTTCAAGCTAGCAGATTGAAAAGAATTTCTACTACATCAGTAAGCACAACCTACAAGATAGTAACCAAAGGAATTCAGAGGGATCTGTGTGAGGTCCTGTTAAAAAAACTTGATGAAAATATGATCAAAATCAGGTTTGCAAAGACCAACACATGTAAGTTCGGCTCACTTATCATGTGTATCTTTTTCTATTTTCAAGAATACTTTTCTTCAGTAGGAAAAGTAGTATGGGACACTACCAAACTGATAACCCAGTAGATTAGTGAACTAATTAAGTCACTAGGAGATATTTTTGAGTTTTTCATGTCTACTTACTTCCTTAAGTTCAAGGAAAAGATGATGGAGAGGACTAGGATTCCCGAACAACTTGTAGAAAAACATAAAGATGAAATATGTTTTATGGCAGACACAGATTTCACCCATATGAAACCATTTATACCAAGGATATATTGGTTAGCACTAATGTACTATGAGATCAACATTGATCAAGCTACAAGTGCAATTGAGGCATTAATTAATGAGCCCATTGATAAGAAATAGCCAAGGTTTGGAACATATGAAGAGGCCAAATCAAAGATAAAACAAGGCCTAGAAATAAAAAAGACTATAAACAAAAAGGAAAAAATGGTTAAGAATCTCAAGAAGATTCTATCGGTAACAGATGAGGAACAAGATCAACCAGAGTCTACCGATGAGCAGGGCACCATTGGTGAGGAACAAGAAGAAAATAAATCAGATTCTAAAAAGACCGAATCTGATACACCTCCACCTCCTACAAAGAAGCAGAGAACAAGGAGTCAAATTGCTGCAACCGATACAATGCCCCTTAAGAAAGGTCAAGTAAGGACCTACATAAGGAAGTAGCCAGCTAAGAGAACAAGGCAACAAACTGTCAAAACAACACGTCCAAAGAAGAGGAAAAGATTAGTTAGGACAAATCCTGACATAGATGACACTAAAGATGATGAGCCTAATGTAGAAAAGAAGAACTTCAGAAATCAAACAGTTGATGAAGCTACCAAATCCATTGCTACACATGGTACAATGACTAATAATAAAATTAGAAAATGGAATACACTTAACCTAGAGGACCAGAATAAGATACAAGAGGTAGTCATAAAGTCAATGATCAAGAAAAAATATGCACCTACAGAATTTGTCAGTCAAATACCTCAAGAGTTAGGTAAAATGGTATATCAACAATGGTCATATGCTCTGCAAATAGAGAGAGAAGCAAGGGAAAGGGTACTTGTGAGACTGATGCCTCCTGAATCTAAAGTTGAAGAGATCAAAGAAATACTTAAAAAGTAGTACTCAGGAAAATTTGTTGCCAAGATAAGAGCCTACAAAGTGCTAGAAAATAAATTCATTGATCTGGATACTATGACTGAACATAAATGGAGACAACTCCTGGATCTACTGGAAAAGTCAACAAGTGGTGAGAATCAATTACTTCTCACCAACACATCTCATAGAGAGGAGGAGACAGAAAATGCAAGTCCTCAACACATTGCTCTGGATAATACTGAAAGTGATAATGAGCCTATTAATGTAGACACAGTCATGGATGATATTATCCAAAATATCACTAACTATGACTCTGAAAAAGATCCACAAAAGAAAGATGATGTCATATTTATCACACTTAAGGATCAACAAAAGCAGCAAGAATTGTAGACATTAGATGGTACAATACTTGATGTTGCTAATGAACTAGTACATAACACTTTAGTATTGGACTCAAAAGTACCAGACCCTACAAAAGAAAAACAAAAAGATGAGGATGTCACTATTGATGAGGCTCAAACCGATGAGTAGGACACCACTATTGACAAAACCCAAGCTACAACTCAAAGTAACATGCCTATCTTAATGAAGGCAATAAATATATAATAGGTCAATGATGGATCTANTCAAAAGTACCAGACCCTACAAAAGAAAAACAAAAAGATGAGGATGTCACTATTGATGAGGCTCAAACTGATGAGTAGGACACCACTATTGACAAAACCCAAGCTACAACTCAAAGTAACATGCCTATCTTAATGAAGGCAATAAATATATAATAGGTCAATGATGGATCTACTGAAAAGGAAACAAGAACACCCGAGGACAAGGGTGATGGAGAAGCTAAAGAAACCACTGATACAACTGTAGAGCAAGCTACAATCGATGATCAGAAAGATACTTCTACTGATCAGAATAAGAAGGAAACTCAAAAGGAAACATGGGACAAACAAATAGAGAAAGGTGAAGAAGAAAAGAAGGATGAGATGGAGAAGAAATCAGAAGCACATTCTGTAGAAACACCCAAAGTTAATGAAGAGACGTCTTCACATAATTGATAGGTGCCACCTGAGAAAAAGACACAAGAAGCATCTTCTACAAAGCCTTCACCAAGTAATTCAAAGAGAACAGATGAACTAGCTATGGTAGTTCATACATCTACATCCCCTCAAATCTCAAAGAAGAAGAAAGGAAAGAATAAGAATCCAATAAATCTGGGTGAAATCATTGAGATTCCAATCTGTGATCCAAGAACATTGGATCCAACTGCATTTACAAAGTATGCCAAGCTCTGTGAGAGAAAATCTATTCAAGACAAACTGAAGAGAGTAGCAAAAGAGGCCAAGGTACTAGAAGTAGCAAGAGGAATACTTCAACAGATTTTACTTGACATAGACATTAATAAAAAAATATCCAATGCTTGATCAATTGGCAATACTCATAGATGCAATAAAATCTCAGAATATTGATGTTGAGAAGGTTATGGAAGAGAGACTTGAACAAAAATATGAGTTCAAACTAGCCGAGAAAATTAGCCAGGAAGTGGCATTGAAAAAGGTTAAGCTATTTGACTTGGTAAGTACAATTGATCTAATTATATCAGAAGCTATTACCTTAATATAGAAATTGTTCACTTTAGATCAACTCACTTAGGAGTATACAGACAAGATAGAAAAAATTGATGTTGATCTTAAGTCCACTGCACAAAGTCTCACCAACACTAAAGAAGCACTTAAATTGCACAATGAGCAAATCATACAGGCTAGGAAATAGAGACAGGACATACAGTTTGTAGAGATGAAGTATAGAGATGAGGTAAATGAGCTCCAAGCTAAGCTCTTACCACCACTTACACTCCTACAACAAAATGCAACACAAGTAAATACACTAATTGCCACCCTGGAAATGTATGTCCTAGACAACATTTATGATATGCACACAAGGCTAGAGCTACAACACATGACACTAGAACAACTGAAAGAACAATGGTAGAAAATTCTTGAAGATATCAAAACAACCCATTTTAACATATTTGACACATTGTAAGTTGCACATTTTTTACACAATTTTGGAAAATTATAAGTTGTACATTTTTGTCATCAGTATCAAAGAAAGGGGGAATTTGATATGTTCATTCACCTCAGTTAAAAGGAGGAAATCATATGTATAGTAAAAGAAAGGGGAAATAATGTAGATACAAAGAATGAATAGTATACATGTACATATACATACACTATACTGATGCATACAGTTAGGGGGAGTCATATGATGACAAGGATATAGACATGGTGTACATACTAAATACTTTAGTATTATGCACATATCATTTTTTGATACTAATGTCAAAGGGGGAGATTGAAGGCATTATATTTTTCCATTTGTATACTTAGAGAAAAACATGATCTACACCATCAGTTTACACAACACTGATAGACAGGGCACTGCACTACCCGATGCTAAGGTTAACCGATAAACATTGTTAAGTGTTATCCGATGACAAAAAGGTAGAAGGAAACCCAACGAGTAACAATAGTGCAACCTGACGGAACAAGAAAAGAGAGGAACTTGACAGACAAAGGGAAACTGACAAACAGTTCAACAAAGGAACGTCGACAGACTTCAAGTT
>MU227494.1:1820881-1831270 GCA_018584345.1 Thuja plicata | reverse complement strand
CAAGATAGGTCAAATACATGTATAAATAGGTTCTCAATCCATTGATAATAGTTGTTGTTCAATGAAGATAGTAGCCACAAAGAGCAACTAGATAGCAGATAGAGAATTCATGCAGAAGGACAGAAAAAGAATCAAGTTAGTTTCAAGAACAAAACAAAGGCTACTGACAAGTAGAGAAAAGGTATTCATCAATCACTTAAGGTGGTATTATACTTCTAAGAGCTTTAATGGATCTGTAATCATAAATTATAGATTGTATGTAGTCAGGTAAACATTTGTACTCATTCTAACAAGTGTAGTACACTAATAAAATCATTTCAAGAAAGGTGGGCTTAACCGTCCTATTGTAAAATCTCATAACTAAGTGCACACTTAAATCAGTGTTGCTAAAGCTCTTAAAAGAGTAGATCTTAATACATCTCCACCTTAATACTCCTAGCAGGGTAGATCATCAGAAATGATCAAATTGTAAGTCTTAACTGTCTCCCTTCCATTTTGCAGATAGTGAAGTTTTGCGGGTGTCATCCCCACCACAGTTTTTACTTCCTAACAGGAGTTTTCTGCGATACCATATCTTGTGTTATGTGTTTATCATTTTCATGAATGTTTCTATGAATGTTGCAAACCATTAAATATTATGAATGAATAATACATACATAAGAAAGAAAAACAATAATGGTTGGTAATGCAGTAATGTATGATTACTAATAATGAATCAAGAAAGGTGTTAAAAATGTTAGAGGTACCGATTCACCCCTCCCCTCTTAGTACTAATTCCCATTAATTCCAATAGTTATCATGTTAGAATTACTCTAGAATTTCTTAGTTCATGTTCATGTTTTTATGCTTTTATTCATTATTGAATATAGAAATCACATTCTAGGATTAATGGTGAATGAATCTAGTTTTATTATCTCTTGCATATCATTCTAGCTGAGTGTTGCATATTCATCTTCATTAGTGAAGGCTTGAGACAAGTTCTTCATACTTGTTCTTGAGCTCTTCATCACATCCATTAGTTGCATTATAGTTTCAATCCATAGAAAGAAAGAAAATCTAGTGGGATTTTAATATTGTGTTGGGAGAGAACACCCACATACATCTCTAAGAGAAAATCAACAAGGCATTGAGTGCCCTTGTTCAGCTCATCGGAGGTTATGATGGAAATCTTATTTTAGAGTATGTTTTTTAGACATGCTAGTGTGGTTTATTGATTTATATCTCTAATGTTTGCATGTCTAAGCGTGCTCCTAACAGGTAGATTTCTAGCATATACATTTTGGCACACCTAGTGGGACCCATGTCCCTTAATTTTCCATTTTCTAACAAATTTCACATTTTTTCGTAACTCTGGAAAAATTTTACTCAGAGCCGTCTCTGCTCCGATTCTACCATTCATGTTCCCAGACTGTTGTCTATGCAGATCCTTTGTCTGCACTGAAAAATAGCCATCTCTGCATGTTCAAATACAAACTTTGTTGAAACTTGTTTTAAAATGCTTTCTACTGAATTTTGAAGTTTCTAAATCTTGGTTTTCTGACAGGGTGTCAATTTTTAGGAGTTAAATACTGTCAAAATTAGTAAAAAATTAAATATTTTTGTTTCCTAAGTCTTTTTATCAGCTGACTATTTGTGTTTGTTTGGTCATCTGTGCAGGTTACCTACCATTTCTAGAGATTGACATCTGTGCTTTGCAACTGCTGTCTGCGATTTTCAACACTTCTGACAGGTATCAGTTTCTATTTTTCACAGACTGTCATCTGTGCTCTGACTTTACCATCTGTACAGATCACCGTCTGTTACTATAATTTTTTGTCTACACATATTTGCTGTGATTCAATATTTTTTAGTAGATTTCAGGATTACTAATATTTTTCAAGGTTTTGTAGCACCGTTTCTAAAGAGAAACATCAAAAATACTGACTTTTTGTGCTAGTAGGATGATTGAAGAAGACAAACATCAAACTACTTACATTTTTTTTGCAAGTTGCCTTGAAAGAATTCAACTAAACAATCGTGCTTCTTAGCATAGTTTTTTTTAGGCACCTAGATTAATTAAGAGATTTCTTTGTATGACCTAAAATAAGCATTAGGCGAATATGCTCTTTTCCTTTTTGGAAGATCAAAAACTTAGACATGTTTATTTTGTGTTAAACAAATAAGTATTTTTGGAAAGAACAAGTGTTTGGCGTGTTTGGGAGAAACAAATATTGGGTAGGAGAGTATGCTCTTTTCCCCTTGAGGGAAAATCACAAATCTAGACCCCTTTCGTCGCCAATCCATGTTTTCAAGTTGATCCTTTAGTTGGGCCTATCGGTTAAGGAAACATCTCTTAATAACAAACTACATGAGAATGAGGTGTAAGAAACACTAATCCAGCTCACATTAATCATATTTACTCCTTGGGGTTAAAGCCTTGGGAGTCAATTGACATTTGATCTTATACTCACCTCTCGTCTAACATAAGTGTGGGCTCACAGTCTCAATCATGTTTACGTGACCACTTTTGTTAAGATGCTCTATGGGGATATACGCCTGAATCATGCTTAGGCAGACATAGAGGATACAATCAAATGGAGACCCTTACTAAATACTCTAGGCATAGAAGCTACCCAAAACACCCCCGAAAGGTGATAATGTTTGTGCAAGGAAGATAGTAACTTCCCCAAGATTACTCATACATTCGTGCCACCTTGATCATTTGGATTTGGCTAATATGATGTCATAGAGACATTGCATTCTTGGTGATGACCACATTCTAATTATCTCTTGTGTGTGTGCCTAAGCTTTACGAGAAAATATTTTCATGCTACACTGTTTCCTTAGGTAAATTATGTTTAAAGTGCTTGAACATTGACAATATCAGAACACGAATGGAACCTTCAAACAAACAAATTTTGTCACACTTTCTTGTATCCCTTAAGGTTTCTTTTCCCCTTGTTGGATTTTTTTCAAGACACATGCTGGTTATTTTTTGGATTAATTATGCTGAAATTGGTTCTTTCCATTGAACAAATCCACTAAAGATAAAAAATCTATCCAAAACATCAAGACATTGTCCTAATTACAAACGATCATCTATGCTCTAGAGTTGACATCTTCATAGATCATTGTCTACACAGATTGTCATCTACGCATATTTATATATGCATCTAAGACTGCCATCTCCACTTGAAAATAGTGAGCTTTAAAATCTACTGAAATCTTTGAAATTTGGTCCTCTGTGGGATATTAAAACCATTTGTCCTGAAACATTCGGTCACCCTGTCAAAATCAGATTTTTGCCATATGACATGACCGGTTCCAAGAAACACAAGAAGGTTAATCTTCCAACACCTCTAGTTTATCAAGAATAGAAAGAGACTACTCACAAATCCAAAGGGTATCAACACATTTCACTATCAATCAAGAAAAAAAATGAGTACTGCAATAAAATTGACAAGATCATGTACAACAAAAAAGTTTGCAATCTCATGGCCAAATATCTTATCAATTGTACCTTTGTCACCTTTGAGTAATACGATTAGACAAGCCTCTTGTTTCTAAAATCAATTCTTCCATCATCATCAAACATCATTCTTCCTGTAGGAGCACTAGATCAAACATCTTTACATCAAATCAAATCAAAGTCAAATCAATCCCTTTTAGGTTGAAAGACCTTAATCAAAAGTATTATAGACCTTCATCCTCAAAAAAATACAACATTTCTTTTAGACCATCAGTTTGTCTCAAGCGATTTAAATCCATTTGTGATATCCCATTTTTCTTGAGATCAAAAGTCTATCTTCAAGTAGAAAAGATATCACTTAATCCATTTGTGTTTGTATCATCACAAGGTCTCGTTATACCTAGGTTTTGTTCTAAAAACCTTTAAATCAAAATCGATCATCAAATCTATCCTTATTCAATCATCAATCAAATCAATCCTTATTCAAACATCTAATCAGTCTAATTAAAATCAAATCAAATTAAATCAAGAATCAGATCTTTGCTGCATTCCCTTTCGTCTCTCAATCCTACATCTTCTTGTCTCCCATTCTTCTAAGTATACCATTGTATGGTAGTTACTCGATCTTGAGCTAGAAACATGAGGCATGCAACACACAGCACTCCCTTTGATGAGGAGAGTCCTTTTGCTCATCAATTATTTCAAGGTAATGCAGTACATGATGACAATCAACCCAACGAAGAAATTGAGTTAGTGGATTAAGAAGAAAGACCTAGACAAGTGAACAATTTTCTTAGAGATCCATTTAACTTAGAAATGGTTGAAAAGGCCATCAGTCAAAATAGCAGTGAAATCTTCTTAAATCTCATTCGAAATGGCATTACAGTACCCACAGACTTTGAGGAATCACTCCTTACTCAAAACATCACCAAAGCCACCATTTTTTGTGACTGCAACCATGACTTCCAATTAAAATACTACATCACATGACACTGGTAAAGGAACCACTGGTGAACCTTCCACATCAATACCTACATCAACACCTATATTGACAACTACATCATCAGTCCAATTGACACAAGAACAAATCCAACAGATCCTAAGTGTTTTTCCAAACATTACTGCACACAATAGCACTCGCACGAAAACAAATACCACTCAAGGAGAAAGTGCTAATGTCAACAACATAGGGAAGATTTCCATGCCTTTTCCTACATCATCTATGTTTCAAAAAATGGGCATGAAGGCATTTGCAACCAACACATCTAGAGCTTATCAATACATACCCCCTCCTACAGTCGGTATGACCTCCACTGGATTTTTGGTTGCACAATTTGGAGGAGGAGGAGCTTATGTGCCACAATTTACTCCACATAATGCTCCATATTTTTCCCAAGTTAATGAGCTCAAAATTATTGTGTATAGTTTACATAATGAGGGTAAAAAAGGAGTTTTCTTTTGAGGAGATTTGTCCTTATCCATTTGACAAGTCCATCACAATGAAACCATTCCCCCCAAACTTTGAGATGCCTAAATTTGAGAAATAAAAAGGTGAAACATGTCCTCTACAACATCTCAAATAATTTTACATCGCATGTCAAGAAGTTGCATATAACAAAAATTACCTAAAAAGACTCTTCACTAGGAGTCTTGGAGGTGCAACTTTGGAATGGTTCATGGCCCTTCCTTATGGATCAATCTCTACTTTCTCTGATCTTGTAGAGAATTTTGTTGGATAATATTTTTATAACATTAAGCATCAAGAAACACTCAGCAATTTGTGCAATACTAAATAAAACAATAGAGAAACCTTTGCTATTTTCTTAAAACTATAGAGACATATTGCAAATCACATTGCAATGAAAATACTTGATAGTCACCTAATTGACATATTCAAAAAGAACTTTATCTCCAAGATGTCATTCCAAATGAAAATGGCTTCACCTGACACCTTTGAATCCCTTGTCAAGAAGGGAAAAGACATTGAAGATGGCCTTTTGCAAAAAGGTATCATCAAACATTATACTCCTTCCAATAATGATAAACTAAAATTCTAGAGTAAAAACAAAGGAGTTGTCAATGATAGAGTGACTGATGCCAAACATGTTCAAAATGTTGAGGCATCCAACAATAATAATCAAAACAATCACAATAATAATCAAAATCAAAATTAGAATCGTAACAACAATCAAAATCAGAATCAGAACAATCAAATCTAGAATCAGTACCAAAACAACAATCAGAATAACAATCAACAACAACTGTGCAACCAATCATATCTATTCCCTTGTAACAACAATAAAAACAATGATAATAACAACAATTGGCATCGATGAAAATCTACAGCATTAGCAGAACCCTTAGCCATGATCTTTAAACAAATTTTAGATCAAGGAATGATAATCTATCCAAATACTCAGCCTTTTGATGAGAATCAACCCAAACCCGCTTGGTATAGAGATAATGAATATTGCGATTATCATCGCATCAAAGGACATGATACCAAGAAATGCATGAATCTTAGACACTTAATGCAAGATCTCATTGATGATATAAAAATTGAAGTTGAAGGCCAGAATGCATCCTGATCAAATGCGAAACTTAAAGTCTACAATCAGTCCTTTCTGCCGCATAATCAAAATAATGCATCCAACGCATTCCCATATGATTACTCTACCAATAATATCATAGGAAATGATCAAACATGTGGAAGTATAGAAGAAAATGATATCTTTGGGTTTGACACTCTTTGTGGATGCATCGAGGAATTTGAAATGCATGTTAACACCATAATCCTCAAAGCTGCTGATTGTAATGCTACCACACGCAAACCCAGAGTCACTATCCAAGCTGCTGATAAACCTTCTACATCTGCAAATCCACCAGTTGTACCATCTACCGCTACTCAGCCTACCTCACACCATGACCTATTGGCTCGGTTAGGAAAGATTCCTACACAAATATCCATTCTAGAAATCTTGCATACCTTGCCAATTCACAAAGAAATCCTTGAAGATGCTTTGAATGAATCCTGTATTCCATAAAATATCAATGTTGCTCAATTCCAATCCATGATTAGGAACTTAGATGCACAAGAGAATCTTGTTTTCACTAATAAAGACTTCTGTGGTCCTGACCTTCATCATAATAAATCCCTCCATAATGAAGCCAAAATCCAATCCACTAAAATTCAACGAGTCCTTATAGATGGTGGATCTGGCATAAATTTGTACACATTGAAAATGATTCATAACATCAGTCTTTTTGAGGACCTTCTGGATGTAGATAAGTGAATCACCATAAAGGCCTATGATGATAGAGACCAAGAAAGAAAGGGTTTGATCACACTACCCTTTCAAGTGGGCCCATCCTTAATAGGAACTATTTTCCACATGCTAGATATGGATCTACCATACAATATCTTGCTGAGATGACCCTGGATATATGCTATCAAAGGTGTACCCTCTACTTAGCATAAATGACTCAAGTTACCACATCATGGTAGAGAAATCATGATTCCCAGAGATCCTGAGCCCTTTCAATACTACAAGAGACTAGAAGGAAAATAATCTAATTACTGTTCATTGAATGAGTTTGGCCGACATTTCAATAAAGGAACTTTGTTCCAGGAACTTTCTCCACTCGAGAAAAGACATCAAAGATACAATCTGATCAATCTAAAGGAAAGGAAAAGTTCACTGAAGACAAAGCCTCTAGATCTAAAACAAAGACCACCTTTACAGATCGGTGCATGGGAGAATATAAATTTTAATGCTCTGTGCATCGAACAATGCCCTTTGTCCCCAAAATCCTATGGGAGATCATCATCATTACCTCCCTCTAAAGAGAAAGAGCTCATGCATTGAAAAATAACCATGTTTGAACATTGGGGGTCCTTATTAGATGATCACATGGAATATTATGTCCTTGATTGGATCTACAACGATGACGAAGAAAAACCTCTGACATTCCCTAAAGGAAAGTATATCAAGGTTACTCCCATTGTTTAAATCATGGGATATCATGGTACTGATCTTGGTGCTAATGCAATTGGTAAGAATAAAATTATAATAGAAAATGGCTATCCTTGAGGACACACATTGGGTTCTATAGAAACTAAGATTAACTTCGCTAAGGACTATTGTTTAGCCGCCTCAGATTCAGACACTGAAGAAGATTTTTTTGAAATCCCTTTCCAATATGTTGAAGATGACCTTGATGACCTTAACCATGTCTTCACTATCACCCAAGCTGACCTTTCCTCCCCTCATCCTCCCCTCACAAACTCTGAACTAATTGACTAGGATCAGCAAGATTCACCACTAGCTTTAGACATTTGTGATTTGAATGAGGCAATTTTAGCCCTCTTTGGAATTAAAAACCTTTGAGAGTATGAGCATCAGATCAATTTCAGTGAGAAAGCCTACTTCGGTAGCCAGGTCAATTCTCTTAGTCACAAAAATGGCAATAAAAATAAAAATAAAAAAATGAAAATAAAAAACATCACCTGGTGAAAACCTCTTGCAAGCACCTTCAGATGAAGAAAAAGATAAAATAAAGGACGTGACCTCTAGTGAAAACATTTTTGAGGCACTAGAGGAGGGAGAAACAGACCTGTCGTTCATATCATCAGAACTAGAAATGTTCTCTATGATTATTGAAGACACTATCCCAATCAATCTGGGCACAGAAGTAGATCCAAATATCACTTACATTGCAATCTCTCTTGGTGATCAAGAAAACAAAGAAATGACAACATTCCTTCAGAAACATAAAATCAAATTTTCCTGGACCTACAAGGACATGCTTGGCTAGATACAGATCTTGGCATGCACCATCTTGTTGTAGATCCCAATGTGAAACTTGTTAAACAAAAACTCTACAAGATGCATTTGCAAGTAGCATTGGTAGTCAAACTAGAGCGTCAGAAGATGCTGGATGTTGAAGTAATCAGACCTATAGACTATTCTGAATGGTTCTCCAATATTGTACCAGTATGAAAACCTACTAGGGGCATCTGCATTTGCACTGACTTCAGAGACCTAAACCTTGCATGTCCTAAGGATGATTTTCCACTCCCAAATATTGACATTATAGTGGATTTGACTGTTGTACATGAGATTTTGTCCCTCATGGATGGCTTCTCTGGTTATAATCAGATCAGGATAGTGCCAGAAGATCAATACAAGACTACCTTCACAACACCTTGGGGTACCTTGTATTATTAGGTGATACCCTTTGGCCTTAAGAATGCTGGCACAACATATCAGAGAGCAATGACAACTATCTTCCATGATCTCCTCCATGTCATCATAGAAGACTATGTGGATGATCTTTTGGGAAAATCAAAGACACGTGAATTCCACATTCCTCACTACCATTTTTGAGCGATTGGAAAAGTATAAGCTTCAACTAAATCCTAAAAAATATGTCTTTGGAGTACAATTTGGTAAGCTACTGGGATACATTATGTTATGGCACGGAATCAAAGTTGACCCAAAGAAAGTAAAAGCCATCCTATAGATTCCACCACCTAGAACATTGAAACAATTGCATAGCTTACAAGGAAAATTGTAGTCCATCAAGAGATTTATGTCACAGCTGGCAAATAAGGTGCATCCATTTTCTCATCTCTTGCGCAAGAATATCAAATTCCAATGGGATTGCTTATGTCAAAATGCATTTGAAAAGATAAAAGGATATCTGGCTAATTCACCTATGTTGGTGCCACCTGTTGCTGGCCGTCCTCTAATTTTGTATATATCTGCCACAAAATTTTCCTTAGGTGCTCTATTAGCCCAATTAGATGATACCAGAAAAGAGCGAGCAATTTATTATCTCAGCAGGACTCTTGTTGGTTATTAGTTGAGTTATTCCTTCATTGAGAAAGCATGTTTGGATGTTGTCTTCTGCACACAGAAACTATGAAATTATATGCTCAATCATAAGATTCACCTTGTTGCCAAGATTGATCCACTCAAATATCTCATGTCACATGCTACTCTTACTGGTCATACTATGAAATGGGTTATGATCAATAGTGAATTTGATATTTTTTTATGTGGATCACAAAGCTATCAAAGGAAAATTTATTGCAGATCAGTTAGCTGAAGCACCTATTGATGGTAAACGTCCACTAATAATAGATTTTCCAGATGAATCATTCCTTAATCTTGCCCCGAGTACCACATGGAAACTTTATTTTTATGGATCCTTTATGCAAAAAGGAACGGGGGAAGGAATCTTATTTGTTACACCAAAAGGGGATCTCATCCCTAAATCTTATAAATTACAATTTCCTTGTACAAACAATATTGCAGAATATGAAGCCCTTGTACTTGGACTCTGTTAGGCCATACAATGGAAGATTCTCAATTTTTTTGTATTAGGTGATTCACAATTGGTTATCAAACTAGTTATGGATGAATATCAAACAAAGGATGATAATTTGCTTCCCTATTTCCCTACATTCGAGGACCTCAAAAAACATTTCACTGACCTAGTCTTCCAGAAGATCCCCCACACAAAAAAAAAGTAGCTGATGCAATGGCTACTATCGGGTCCCTATCACCATGCGAGAACATAGTACACGGTGTGAGTTTCTTGTTGAGAATATTACGGTCTCTGCCTGTGACAAATTGAATTTAGAAATGGTGTGTGAAATTTCTGATCCTAACTCCCCATGGTACCAAGAAGTATACTCCTACCTTCACAATGGACATACACCATTTGCCATAACCCCCAATCAACATAAAACCTTCATTCATCGCACTTCCCGTTACACAGTCCTCGGTTATACCCTTTTCTGAAAGAATTTTGATGGAACTCTTCTAAGGTGTCTGAATTTTGATGAAGCAAAAATTCCCTTGGAGGAGGTACATCAAGGAATCTATGGTGTTCACTCTAGTGGACTCACTTTGGCCAACAAGTTGTTACGCACT
>MU227494.1:1800617-1810891 GCA_018584345.1 Thuja plicata | reverse complement strand
TCCTGGAATCGTCAATCTGACAGATCTATGAGTCGCCCACTACTATGCATATGCTGGCACTATCCCTATGTCATGTAGTGACTCCGATTCTCTAATCCATGCCACTCCCTCTATACCCATCCATGATCCCCAAGCTCCCCGTAGGTCAACCCCAATCCCCTAGATGCTTCCTACCTCTCAAGTCACAAAAGGATGAGGAAATCTATCTGGCACGACCTCCTGCACCTATCCCATCTATCTCTATACCCTAGATGACATGTACATGTCTATCATATAAGATATATGTCCTATCAACCAATAGTCAGTCTGTACAAATCTAAGATAATAGGAGTCATAATGATCATCCTCTGCATATCCATCTCCATCTTGCTGTGGGACCTGATGGCCCCATGTCTTGCACCCTACATCTGGTGCCCACTGAATATCGCTCATCTCATCTAATATCCTCCGCTATTATCCAATCAAGTCTATTTACTTATAGCTAATAGGTGGCTTGCATCTACATGTAAATGGCTCATAATCCTGCCTGGTCTCATGCATGCAAATAGGGCGTATGACATCTATATGCTCCTATGCCTATACCAGTAATAAAGTACAACCTGGTCCTAATGCCCTACCCTTATGGTAGGCACACATGTGAAAATCATAATATAACTAACTGAGGATAGTGTAATCCCATCAGTACTGCTATCCATCCTCCACCATACTACTCAACACCTGTGCCCAGCCAATAGGGAATCTCTTCCCTGCATGATCTGGCATCATCCATCCTCTAATCAAACCTACTAAATAAAGTGTCACCCGTCGCAACCGTGGTCATGACACCATAGCCCCCACCCATGAATTCCACTATTGTGTCATCGAAATATATGTATACACCCTCTTGAAGACCATATCGATGTATGAATCTGACCTCTCAAAGAAATACTCGGTTATCAGCCCCCGAATCAGCACTTTGTAAATATTCCACACGTCGTGTAGAGTCATAGTAGCTTCCCCTATGGGGAAGTGAAAGCTCAAGGTGGTACTATGCCACCTCTCAATCAATGATAACATAAGTGAATCATGCGCTCTCAAGTGGGGCCAAACGTGAACATGCTCTAACCCACACAAGGTAACAAACCCCACTCCTCTGCAATCAGCTTCTGCGCCAGCGCCATCATTTCTAGATACCACTCCCTCACCCGAAATGAAATCGTATCCTCCTGCATCCACCAAATACCCATGTCAGAAATCAGATATATTTCTTGATCTAGGGCATCAAAAAATGCCCCTGAATCCCTTTCCCTCTACTTCCCCCCCTTTTTCTTTGATTTTAGGCTCAATCGGCGGAGATGTCGGTTTACTCGCGTAGACTACTACATCGGAGAGAGAGGAAGAAAGTTATATCATCATCGAAGAGAGAGGAAGCAAGTTCTATCATCATGTAATTATGCTCATGCTTTCCTCTCAATTATTTAAGTGTGTGAGGTTTTGTAGGAAACACAAGTTCAGTATCTTATTCTACTTTGCCATGATGCAAAGTTGTCCTTGTTCAACTTGGGAACATCTCATTTTCTCATCTTGTGATCTTTTGCTTAGGTCTTGAAACCTTCCTTCTAAGAACACAAGCTCTAATACCAATTATTAGAATAATTGAGAGGGGGGAGTGAATCAGTGGCCTCAAAAATATGCCAATAAATCAACCCAAAAACTTAGTACCATAATATTAAGCCTCTAGTTATCTTTAGTCCAACAAGAACAATGGCTTCAAATAATCTCAACAAATAACTACTGCTCGGAGTTCACTGTTAAACCTTATTCTTACTGTTTACCAATTTTAAGTCTTTCATTTACCAAAATGTAGTAAATAAATTAGTTTATACTGATCAATCTAGATTAGCTATGTGTAATGAAAAACACTAAAGTAATGATTCATAAACACATTGACACATGGATTTTTAACATGGAAACCTTGTTAAGGGAAAAACCACTTGGGACTGGTAACCCAAAATTTTCACTCTTCTAAAGTGATCTCAGTGAAGAGCCAACCCTGTTAAAGGTTAAAAACACACTGTAGGTGTGACCTTGTTAGAGGATTTAAATAGAATAGTTTGTCACTTGATATCGGGCATCTTTATGCTACCTTTTATGACCAAACCCAGTGTAGTTTTTCAAATGGTATCTGGCATCTCATGCTATCTTCATGACCAAAATTTTTGATACTCCTTGGGATGTATCTCAATATATAAAGGATTGTTAAGTCCTCCTCAGTTAAGAGACTTTCTAATCCAATGGTTAAATTGAAACAGTAAATGATTTGTTCACATATACAACTATACTTTGCATATTTTTAGATCTATTGTAATCTCATAATACCTTTCTGATCAATGTATATTTTCAAAACCTTTGCTCCACTTCTTTCTTCTCATTGATGTTGTGCTTCTCTGTTGCTTGGTGTTTGCAGAATTAGCTATGTTCTTCAGCTTGATTGATCATGTCTGATTGAAGACTTCTTTCTTCATCAGTTTCTCTTCAACATCTTCTTTCTCTATTCACCCCTTTATTCATAGTGAATTAGCTTGTCTCTTTATAGACATGATTAAACTTTTTCTTAGTTCTTCAATTTATTTTTCTTGGCGTGATCCACAATCTTAGCCAATCTTTACTTTAGTTTTATCCCGTAGATTTCTCTTTGACAACTAGAATAAAAAAAATTTAAATATTTCTTTTATCTATGGCTTTAAATTGTTGATGAAACAATATTAACAACCAGTTAAATCCTTCTTTATCTCTTTCCAGCTAAGTCTTTTATCATTTCTAAACTTCAGTTCCTTTAGATGTTTAATTCCTTGTTAGCTTTGGTCAACACTTCAGTCCTTTTCAGGCATCTCTGTCGGGGTTGTCTATCTTTTGGGGTTGTTTGTTTGTCGGGAAACACTATGAAGTTCTTCTTGTCGGTAATTCTTGTGATTCTTCTCATTGGAAATTCTTGTTCAGTTTCTTTCTCTAGCAACACTGTGACTTTCCTCTTGGGTTTCTCTGTTCGTTGGGGTGCACTGCCCATCAGTATTTGTAGTCACTTAGTGAATACTGGTCTTTTATACATTACTGATAGCATAACCTTTATCTTTCTGATTCTCTAAAGTCTTTGACACTTTTTATATAACCAATTAGATTATATCAAGTTGACATCAATGAAAATACAATACATTAACTATTTTAATGTCTTGCATTAACTTTCAGTAGCTTGGTGATCATCAACTTAACATCTTCAAACATTCAATTAGTTTTAGCTCATCAATATCTCCCTTTGGCATTGATGAAAACACACTACATTATTACACTATATTATTACTAATACAATATGAAATATATCAGTGGTAGTTCATCAATCTACCAATCTTATTATTCTATAACCAATACAAATGTCTGGCTCTTGGTAAGCTCATATAGATTAGATTTATTTCTTGCATAGTGCTTTCTTCAATCTTCAATCCCTTCACTGGATAGATATAGCAGCTTCTAATTCTTTCTATGATGTTGTCTCCCCCTTTGACTATTCCTCTCCTTGATGATCTCTTTTTATTGTGAGAGCAATAAGTCATCTCTCCCTCATGATACTTCGCTCCCTTACGATAGTCATGATGGATATTTCATATGTAATCTCTCCTTTTGGATATTTCTGGAAATTCTCTCCCTTTGGATTCTTAGGAACTTCTCTCCCTTTGACAACAATTCCAAAGTAAACTTTGATCTTTCCAAAGTTATATCCTATCTCCTTTTTATAATATACTCCTTGAATTTCCCTATCCATCATCAATACAGTGACTTTGGTGTTTCATACAGATATGTTCCTTGTTGTGTACTGATACATTTGTGTAGTCCATCTCTTTGCTTGCATCAACATGAATGATCTTCTGATTATGGTTGATATAGCCTCCTAGTCAGCTTACTGACCAATAGATAAGGGTTGGACCCCTATTCTATCTCAGGTACTCAAATTTGTCTTTCGGCAATGGATTTGTAAATATGTCAACTAATTGTTCCTTTAATTGGACATATTCCAGTATCACCTCTTTCTCTTTCACTTGTTCTCTTAAGTAATGATACTTGATTGCAATATGCTTAGTCTTAGCATGCATGACTGGATTCTTAGAAATGTTTATTGGACTGGTATTATCATAATAGATAATCACTGGTTCAAGAATTTTCATATTCATACCTTCTAGTAACTGTTTGATCCATGCAATATTAGAGAAGTTTGTAGAATCAACCACATATTCTGCTTTTTTAGTTGACTGTGAGATGCATCCTTGCTTCAAGATGGTCCATGTGACAATTTTGTCACCCATGAAGAATGCTCCTCCAGTTGTGCTCTTTTGGTCATCTAAGTTTCCAGCCCAATCAACATCTATATAGACTTGAATCTCAAATTTTCCTTCTGTTTTATACCATAAGCCATAGTCTTTGGTGTTCTTTAGATATCTCAAAATTCTCTTAACAGTAGTCATGTGTGATTCTTTTGGATTAGTAGAGAATATTGCAACTATTCCAACTACATGTACTATACCAGGTCTAGTATAAACAACATACATTAGTTTTCCAATCATTGATCTATACAAGGTCTGATTTACATAATTTTATTTGTCTTCTTTTGTCAGCTTACATCTGGTTTCCATAGGTGTTCCAACTAGTTTGTAATATTCCATCTTGAATATCTTCAACACTTCTTTGATGTATTTGGATTGAGTGATATATATGCCTGCATCTTGTTGAAGAATCTGTAGACCAAGAAAGAATTTGATCTCCCCAAACATTGACATCTCAAAATATTTTCTCAAATAATTATCAAAGGATTTACATAACATATCATTTCCCCCAAATATGATATCGTCAACAAATATTTCAACAATCAGAATATTACCATCAGTATCTTCTTTTAAGTACAAATTGCTATTTTCACTTGTTCTTACAAATTCAATGCTTATGAGATAGGAGTGAAGTATTTCATACCAAGCTCTAGGTGCTTGTTTCAATCCATACAAGGATTTATGTAGTCTACATACCATGTTTCTCTTGTCTAGATCAACAAACCCTTCTATTTGTTCAATGTATACCTTTTCTTCTAGTATTCCATTTAGGAATGCAGATTTGACATCCATCTGGTATACCTTGAATCCTTTAAATGCAGCATAAGCAAGTAAAATTATTACTCCTTATATTCTAGCAATGGGTGCAAAGGTTTCTCCATAATCAATACCTTATTCTTGTGCATACCCCTTGCATACTAACCTCACTTTGTTTCTTGTGACTTCTTCATTCTCATTCAGCTTGTTTCTGAATATCCATTTGGTACCGATGACATTCTTGTTATCTAGTCTCAGTACTAGTGTGCATGTCTTGTTTGAAAGGAAACTAAGTATGCAGAAAATGGTTCCCTATGCTAAACTCATGAGAAGAGGATCGTGCAAATTCAGATTTAACCATTATCAATTACAGAATGATAATACAATAACATGCATACATAGAAAAATGAGAATGACGCAATGATTTACCCTGGGGAAAACCTTTTAAAAAAAACCCCAGCACTCCAAAACCTGCATAATGTATTAATTAAAACTATTGTTGTTTACAATACACTTGAAATGCAAGTTCTTTTAGGAGATAATCAACACTTGAAGACAAACCCGGTAGCATAACAACTTTACAACAATACACTAACTTCACTCTGTGATTTGCAACCCAGAATCACTTATATCATGCGCTTCCCTTTTTAGGGCAACTTCCAAAGATAACTGTATTAGGGTTTTACAATTCTCCATAAAAATAGGAAACCCACGCATTGCATAAGAGTGTACAATACTCAACATGATCAGTTGCCACATGTCTTACATGTCTTCACCCATCATAAAATCTTTCACAATTAGCTCTTAAAAATATTAATGACCGTCATAGGAATCCATCATAACCATTTCAGTCATGATTACCTTACACATTGTCCAAAGTGAAAACATTTGGAAAATAACCTCTACCATAGAAAGGGATTCCTAGATCCACCTAGACCAAGTTTGATCATCCTTGTCATCTTCCAAGTGGAGTGAAAACACAACATGTCCAATCAACTAAATGAAAGAACAAATATCAAACTTAAATACATTATTTGCAAGTAATTAATTACAAACCAAATAATATCAAATGTAAGGAAATATTCAAGGTTGAGACACCTTATTCCTAACATTATCCCACTTGTTGAACACCTTGTAAGAGCCAAAGGAAATAATAGGATTTAACTGCTATGGGCCAAGAGACCCATAGACTTCGAACACCATCTGAACTTCTCTGTGCCCACAGGTTTTGTCAATGCATCTGCAACATTATTTACTGTATCTACCTTCTCCAAACTTACCTTTCCATCCTCTACCATATCTCTCACAAAGTGAAACTGCACATTAATGTGCTTGGTTCTGGCATGGAAAGTTAGATTATTTGCAAGGCAAATAGCACTCTGACTGTCGCAACAAATTGTAATCTGTCATGCATCAACACCAACATCCAAACACAGTCTCTTAAGCCAAATGGCTTCCTTACAAGCATGATTAGTCGCCATGTACTCTACTTTTGTCATGGAAAAAGCAACTACAGGTTGTTTCTTTCTCATCCAACTGATGGCACCACCAAACATTGTGAACACATAGGCACTGGTGGATCTCATGTTGTTAATGTCACCTGCCTAATTTGAATCCACAGGCCCACGAATACAAACTGAATGCGGGTCTCTAGAAGAGTTTCCATGATAGCATATGGAATACTCTGATGTACCCTTCAAATATCTGAACCCTCTCTTAACTGCATCCCAATGTACCCATCCAAGTTTATCCATAAACTGACTCAGGACTCCCACTCCTTGGGCAATGTCTGGTCTAGTATAGACCATAACATACATAAGGCTCCCAACTGCACTCACATAAGGTACTTTACTCATGTCTTCCACCTCACTAGGATATTTTGGACAATCATCAATAGATAACTTTGTTACCATAGAAATAGGAACACACAATGGTCTGCAATCTGCCATGCTAAACCTATCCAACACAGACTTCACATACTTACTCTGACTCAACAAAAGTTTTCTGTTAGATCTATCTCTGCTAATTTCCATTCCCAAAATATGCCTGGCTACCCCTAGATCTTTCATCTCAAACTGTGCTGATAACTGAGACTTCAGATTAGAAATCATACCCTTACCCTTCCCAATCAATAACATATCATCAACATATAATGAAATAATAAGAAGGCGATCATTGTCAACTTTGAAATAAACACAATGATCTGATTTTGATCTCAAAAAACTAATTGACAACACAAAGGCATAAAATTTAAGGTACCACATCCTAGGAGATTGTTTCAAACCATACAGAGACTTGTTTAATCTACAAACCAAAGACTCTTTACCTTTCTGAGTATAGTGCTTAGGCTGTGACATATAGATCTCTTCCTCTGAATCACCATGAAGGAAAGCTATCTTCACATCCATATGTTCTACCTTTAATCATACAATGCTACTAGAGATAATAGAAATATAATGGATGTAAGCTTGGAAAAGGGAGAGAATATTCACCATAATCAATTCCCTCCACCTGTGAATACCCCTTTGCAACCAATCTAGCCTTGTACCTCACAATACTGCCATCTACACAGAATTTCTTCTTAAACACCCATTTGCTTCCAACAGGTTTCCGTCCTTTAGGAAAAGGTACTAGGTCCCAATTTTTTTTCTTCTCCATTGAAGCCATCTCATAATCCATGGCCTTAATCCAGGAACCTACATCTTCCATACCCAAATCCTCTTTCATAGATCTAGGCTCATCAGTGTTTGTAACAAGGCATAAGCGCAACTGGAATCTAACATAGAAAATCCAAACCTCTTTGGCTTCTTTCTTTCTCTCATGGATCTCCTCAAGGGCTGAGGTTGAGGTTATTCTACCTCTTCTTCTAAATTTTTAGAGCTTCTAGAGCTCTCCTCATCATCAGATCCATCACAGTCTCTCTGTTCAGTCTTCTCAAGGGTAAGAGGCAACTGAACAACGTCTTCTTTCATTTCTTTTTCATTTGGCTGTAGTACAATAGGAGAAGGTGTTAGCTCTCTAAAAATATCATTTCTTCTATACAACACCTTACCAATCATAGGATCCCAAAGATTGTATCCTTTCACACCAACACTGTAACCGATGAAGATACATTTTACAACCTTGTTTTCCAACTTAGATCTTTTCTCCTTAGGCACATGTGCATAATCTTCACAACCAAAAACATGAAGATGCCTAACTGAAGACTTCTTACCAGACCACACCTCCATGGGTTTCTTACCAACAAGAGCTGATGTAGGAGATCTATTAACCAAATAGCAAGCAGTGGCCATAGCTTCAGCCCAAAACCTTTGTTCAAGGCCAGCTCCACTAAGCATACTCCTAGCCTTCTCCATCAGTGTCCTGTTCATTCTTTCTGCAACTCCATTTTGCTATGGGGTATAAGGAGTTGTCTTATGCCTTTCGATCCCTTGTTCCTTATGGAAATGTTCAAACTCTACCGAAAAAAACTCACCACCATTTTCAGTTCTCACACACTTAATTCTTTTACCAATCTAATTCTCTACGAGAGCTTTAAATTCCTTGAATTGACTGAAAACTTGTGTCTTGCTTTTAAGGAAATAAATCCATGTCCTTCTACTATAATCATCTATAAAATATACAAAATATATAGATTTTGAGAGTGAAGGAACTTTAACAAGACCAAACACATCCAAATGGATAAGATCTAAAATACTAGAAGACTTGTGAGAACTTGAGTAAAACTTAACACAATTTTTCTTACCATAAACACAGTGTTCACAGAAGTCAAACTCAAGATTACAATCATTTATCCCCTCACTGAGGTTTTTATTTTTTAGGGTTCTGAGACCCTTCTCACCAATGTGGCCAAACCTCATATGCCACAACATTGTCTTTTCTGCAGGAAGTTTGCCTTCCAAAGTGTTAGCACCCTTAGGTACACTTGCTACACTACCATCGGAACCCATTACCACAGACTTCTTCACTGATGGTTCATATGGTGGAGATGAAGTGACTACTACTCTCTTCCTTGAGATAGAAGAACTATTGCACTGTGAAGTGCAAGCATCCATCTGAAATAGGGTACCTCTCCTAGTACCTTTCACGAGCACTATAGCTCCTCTAATCATCTTGCATCCATATTTCAAAAAAATAACTTGCACACCTGCATCATTCAACATACTTACAGATAATAGGTTTCGTGCCAAACCTAGGATGTGCATTACCCTGTTGGTCCCCTTTACTCGTCCATCCGGGAATCTGATAGTGACTCTTCCTTGTCCAACTATCTCTAGGTGAGAATCATCACCTAGGTACACCTTTCCACCATCGAACTCCTTGTACTTTGAGAACCAACTTCGATGAGAGGTCATGTGAAAATAAGCACCCGAGTCAAGTAGCCACACATCATCAAATGCATGGGTGGCCAAGGCTGCAACAAAAGCATCGCCATCTTCTTGAGATTTTTTAGAATTAGAATTTGGGATTTTCTTCTTCTTCTTCTTGAGCTCTTTGTATTCCTTACAGAAGTTCCCAGGCTTACCACAGTTCCAACATGTTGCCTTAGACTTTCCAGGAGTCTTAGATTTCCCATGAGATTTGGATCTACCCTTTTCAGACTTCTTGTCATTTTTCTTTCCTCTGTCTTTGGATCTACCAAAAACAACAAGGGCTTCCTTGGTTGAATCAGAGGTCTTTCTTTGCATATCCTTAGATAACAGTGAAGAAACCACATCATCCATTTGGAAAGTGACAATAGTACTCCTAGGGGCCATCACAAGATGGTTCCATGAATCTGGCAAGGAACATAGCAGGGTCATATGTCGATCCTCCTCCTCCAACTTGACACCGGTTTATGTCAACTATGCAATCAGCATGTTAAATGTGTTTAGGTGATCTACAATATATCCTCCTTCCTCCATTCTCAGAGAATACAACTTCTTTCTCAGGAACAATCTGTTCACCAAGGACTTGGCCTGATACAAAGACCCAAGTCGTCTCCACATTTTGTTTGCGATCTTCTCCTCGAGAACATTCAGGAGAACAAAATTTGCTACACAGAGTCTAATGAGACCCTTAGCTTTTCGATCCTTGAGGTCCAAATCTTCTTGAGGCATGTTTACTGGTTTGATATCATTTGCATCCACCTCCCATACATCATGGTCTACAAGCATGTCTTCCATC
>MU227494.1:1768624-1783414 GCA_018584345.1 Thuja plicata | reverse complement strand
TGGTGGTTCAAATTCTACATCCCCATTTATCAGTAGTGTTTGATTATGCATCCTATATTGCTCAGGAGATGCATGATGGTTTGTCAGGGATCAAGGATGGCAATATACAAAAGCCTATGGGTTGGTAATCCCTTATGATGCATATATTCTTATTTAACAATGTAGATTTATTTGAAGAAGAAATGGAATTGGAGAAATTCAAAGATGATGAAGAGTTGTCTGTTCAGATGTGGAGTGCAAACTTGTCCTGGGATAGAAAGAATGCAAGTTATGTATACTTTGACAAAGTTTTTGCTACCAGACTTAAGTCATTGTTAAGCAACAGAACTGCAAGAATTCATAATGAAATATTGATGCTTTTAAGCCTATGGAGTATGCCCTTGAGTTGAAAATTTCTCACAACTGGGGAGATTTGATCTTATGCCCTTTTGCAACAATGATTAGGGACTATGGTTTTAGAGGCATGCCTTATGTGTTGACCTATAGAGTCCCACTCCAGATTGGGATAGCAGAAATCATAAGACAATTAGGTGGGCTACAGGAGGAAGCCTTGACCAGAAAGATGAAGGGGAATATTTTTCCTCCCCTCACTAAAGCCCATCACTTTATCATAACAAAAGGAGGGTGGACACAGTTTGACAAGTATTTTGAGCCCTATCATTTATCTACTTCCATAGCCAGATGTGCTGATAATGAAGATTTTATCATGGGCATGTTCAGGAAGAGGACCAATTGTATTATGGTGAAACATTAGTTCTTCTATCCTGAGGATATTATCAGGAATATCTTTGACTTAGAGGTCCAAGAAGTCAGGAAGGAAAAGTGGATGGCATATAAGAAATCCTTGGACTTTGTCCAGAATTTTGACAAGACCTATGATCCTCTGAAGTATTTTTTCCCATGGTCTTATAAAATTGATTCACTTATGAATCTTTTTGAGGGAATAATGCAAACCCTGAATGAGAAAAGGAAGAGAGCAGTTGAGAGTAACACTGAGAAGGCCCTTTCTATCATGAATAAATTCCCAAAGAGCAGAATAGTTCCACATGGGAACTATCTAGTATACAAGAGAAGGGGATATACCACTATTACTCCTAGAATTGATTAGCCCATTCAGCATAAGGGAAAGAGGCCAATGGACACAGATGTTCAAGAAGTATCCTCTCCAAAGAGGCAAAAGGTGGAGATAAAAGAACAAAGAGGTGAATTATATTCTCCCTCCCAATCCCCGATGCAGTATGATGACCAGACCATTGCTGATCAATTTCTCAACATGAGAAATGATGGTGAAGTAGTTGTTACTACTCATGAATTACAAGAGGGGATGCCAGAAGAACCCAAGCATACATCATTTGACCTCACAGTGGCTGAATTTTCTTGCAAGGAGTTAGACCCTGTGACCAAGCAAGCGAGTGATGAATTCTTTTCTGATGACAGTTTCATCAAAAATAGGGCTTTTATTCAGTTTCTATGGAGATGCCATATTGATGAATACAATGAAAAATGCCAAAAAATGATAGAAGCCCAACCCAATGCTGCCAAAGAGGACATAAAGAAAGTAGTTAAGCAAGAATTGATACTGAAATTTGATAAAATTACTCCTGAAGAGGGTAGAAAGATGGTCAAAATGCAAGGGGTACTCATATTGCCACAATGGGATTTAGCTGATGCAGTAATTTTTGATGCCATAAGGAAACAAGAAAAATCCATAAGCCCTGCTGGAACATCAGTTGGTGCTAAATTTAGTGAAGACCATGTAGCATTGGAAATCTGGTCACTGAAGAAGAAGGACAAAAGAAGAGTTAAAGAAGATGATGAAGCTGAAGACACAAGCAACCTGATTGTGAAAAGGGTTGTAGACACCTTAGGAGTTGAAGTAGCTGACCTTGTTGTACAAGTTGCCAATCTGAGCATGAAAGTGGTAGAGAAGGAGAAAGAAGCATATGTCAATCTGAATGAAAAGTATGAGTTTGTGCTCAAAGCTTATAATGAGGAGAGGGTTAAATATTTGATGAAGGACAATAAAATAGCAGAGTTGGAGGGTAAGAAAAAGACCCAATTTGTGCCCCAAAGGGTAATTTCTCAGGACCTATATCAACCTTCCTCCTCGAGTCCATTCATAACATATCCCCCATCCCCTACACCTCTAAGTCCTACTATTCAAGAAGTTGTTGAGGCCAAAAGGGCAGAATTAGAAGCTGAGAAGAGCAGGCTAATCAGTAAGAGAACAAGCTTAGAAGAGGAGGGTAAGAGAGACCTAGAAGATTCCCCAGCATACAAAGAGGCTAAAGAACTGGTGAAGCAAAAGAACACAGATCAAATATTTACAAATCTCAAGAGATGTGCTAGTGAAGTCAACCTCTCTAATCTCTACCTATTGGGGAAGAATATTGCAAGCATCATCAGTAAATATGATGTTGAAAAGGGACAATGGAATCTTGGGAGGTAGAGATTGAAAAGGCTAATAGTGATTGGGAGGATTTCAATAGCCAAAAGAATGAGGTTCTCAATTTCAATTGGCCAAGTGATGAGGTGTTCACCTCATGGGTTAGCAAGTATGGAGTAGTCACCCCGGTAGCATGAGACAACAAATATGAAGGGGACAGCTAACACCAAGGAGGTTGAATGAATGGAGAAAATCAGATATTTGGGTCCTCTACACCAATAAGGGAGCAAGATCCAGATGATAAAGACCCAACTACTTCGGAACAACTTCAAGCATTCAGGCGGTCACAAGACAAATGGTCACATGGCTTGTAGCAAATATTGTTATCTCTTCAGACAGAAATTTTATCTCTTCTTGGAACTATATTTTGTCCTATAGCCCAGTCATCTATAGCTTATTGTATCCTTATTCTCCAAAAGGATTCCAAGATGACTAGGGCTACCTATAAGTATCAAGTTGTAATATTGTAATAAGGATGGTAAAAATAAGACTACAAGGAAGATTACTAAATTGGTTTGACCATTGGTTTTTAAGTCTTCAAAGTGTACTGTTATTGAGTTCACATTAATAAAATACAATGGAATCTCCATTTTTTATGTCAATGGTGTCTTCTTGCATTTGCAATTAATTCTTGTATGTTCAATTTGTAAGGTATTTTGAGTATACTAATTAAAAGGTAGTCATGTTCTTGTTTGTGAGTTATTTTCAAGGAGAGTATAAATCTTGCATGTGATTACAGAGAATTAAGGTTCGTGCAAGGATTTGATACATTGGTGTGAGGAATGAGAGGATAGTTTGTAAGGCACTCTATCTAGGGTTCAATTATGTTCCAATTAATTGTCTTAATATGTGTATGCTCTGTTATGACTCTGTTACCCATGATTAGGCACTATTCGATATGCTGACAGGTGGTTGTTATCATCAATTTAAATATTAAAACCTTTACCATATGTTGTCAAGAACTTATATGTGTAGTTGATTGTATTGATGAATACAATTCATTTTAGTGATTCCTTGAAGAGTGAATCAATAGGTTAGCCTTCCTAGGCCAAACTAGCATAAAAAGAGGAAGGATTGCAAAATTCTTAATCCACTGTGAGATTCTCTGTTAGTCATTGAGTCTATTAAAGGTGCACCCGCCTGGGTATGTGGAGCCCAAAGTGTAGGAGGATTTTATCCTTGTTAATTAGCCTTATTCATGTATGAATCTAAGTTGGGAATAGAGGGTTAAACATTTATTATTGTTGTAATCGATTCATACAAGAAAATGAGCTAACACATCTAAAATAAATTCCCCTCCTTTATCTCATCTTAAGCATTTCAGTTCCTTACCACTTTATTTTTCTACCATAGCTTTATACCATTTAAACACCTTGAATTATTCTGATTTTTCTTTTAGGAACATAACTGTCATCATTCTAGAATAATCATCAACAAAGAGAATGAAATATCTATCACCATAGTAACTATTTGTTCTCATGGGTCCACATAGATAATTATGTATTAATTCTAGAATAGAATTAGATGTAAGGGCTTTACTCTTGAAACTATACTTTGTCATCTTACCTTTTTGACAATGCTTACACATGATATGCTCAGGTTTTGACATGCTCGGTAAGCCTCTTACTTTCTTTTTATTTCTTATCTTAATCTTTTTTTTCAAAATTCACATGACATAATATTTTATTCCATAAACATATGTCTTTGTTTCTAGCCATTAAAAAAGTAGTGTTTATATCATCAAGATAGAATAGGTTACCTTTTTTTTGTTCACCGGATCTGATCAACCTTCCTGATTCATTAAAGATCTTTTCCTTCTTATTCTCAAATGCTACTCGGTGGCCTGTGTTATTCAGCTGTGAAACACTCAAAAAAATTATAATTAAGTCATTTTACCTAGTATGAATTTTCACATTTGATCAGGTTGTTCACCATTATAGTTCCTTTACCTTCAACTGTACAAGGTGTGGTATTACCCATTCTTACTGATCCACCATTATAGTACTCAAAAATTTCAAACTTTTGTTTATCACCATTCATGTGGTGAGTGCAGCCACTATCTATGATCTAGACATCATTCTTACTAACCTTAGATATGAGTGCAGTCTCTACATACCTTTCTTATTTGTTTGAATCATCTTTCATGGCCACATATACCATTTTAATATCTTCATCAGATTCAGTGTTAGTGTCTCCAGCTTTGTTCTCAGCCAGGTAACAAGATTTCTTCCCTTTGTTCTTGTAGTCTTGGGTATCTCTTCTGTCAGATTGTCAGTTGCTTCACTAATCTCTATCATCACCTCTATCAAATTTATTTTCATATGTACTATCATTACTTCTGTCATCTTTTCTTATGTTAGGACATCTAGTAGTAAAGTGTCCAATCTCTTTACAATTAAAACATACAAGTGGTAATTTACCTTTGTATCTACCTTTGCCTCTCTGCAATCTTCTTGCCATTAGTGCTTCAATCTCATCAATTCCTTGGTCATCACTATCGCTTTCACTATCATTCTTCATAGTGTGTTTATGACTTGACTTACTTATTTTCAAAGAAGATTTGAATGCAAACTCTATAGATGGTAAGACATTGTTATCAAAGTTATTCATCTCAAATGAAATCAATCTACCAGTCAGACTATCTAGAGTAACATTATTGTTTGCAACTGCTCTCATTTCTTGTATAGAAGATACTCTAATAGCATATACATGCAGTAAGGTTCTTAGGATTTTACTTACCACTATCTCTTCTTCAAGTACACCTCCAACTCCTTGGATAGTATTGACTACCTCTTTTATTTTGTAGTTGTACTAAGTGATATTTTCTCCTTCTCTCATTCTTAGGTCATCAAATTTACCTCTTAGGATTTCTGCCTTTACTATTAGTACATTAGCATCTCCTCCATGTACCAGCTTCAATTTATCCCACATTTTCTTTGCAGAGGTGTAGTTTTTGACATCCTCAAATTCAGCATCAGAGAGAGAGGAAGAAAGTTCTATTATCATGCAATTATGATCGTGCTTTTCTCTCAATTGTTCAAGTGTGTGAGATTGTATAGGAAACACAAGTTTAGTATCTAAGTATTGAACAACATCATTTCCAATACTAATAGGTGGAGTCTTATTATGCTTTTCCATGATGCAAAGTTGTCCTTGTTCAACTTGGGCACATCTCATTTTCTCATCTTGTGATCTTTTTCTTAGGTCTTGAAACCTTCCTTCTACGAGTACAAGCTCTGATAACAATTGTTAGAATAATTGAGAGAGGGGGTGAATCAGTGGCCTTAAAAATATTCCAATAAATCAACCCAAAAACTTAGTACCACAATATTAAGCCTCTAGTTATCTTCAGTCCTGCAAGATGAATGCCTTCAAATAATCTCAACAAATAACTACTGCTCGGAGTTCACTCTTAAACCTTATTCTTACTATTTACGGATTAGAATTCTTTCATTTATCGAAATGCAATAAATAACTTAGTTTATACCAATCAATCTAGATTAATTATGTGTAATGCAAAACACTAAATTAATGACTCATAAACACATTGACACGTGGTTTTTTAACGTGGAAACCCTGTTAAGGGATTAGCCACTAGGGACCGCTAACCCAAAATTTTCACTCTTCTAAAGTGATCTCGGTGAAGATCCAACCCTGTTAAAGGTTACAAACACACTATTAGATGTGACCTTGTTAGAGGATTTAAATAGAATAGTTTGTCACTTGATATCGGGCATCTCTATGCTACCTTATATGACCAAACCCAATGTATTTTTTTAAATGGCATCTGGAATCTCATGCTATCTTCATGACCAAAATTTTTGATACTCCTTGGGATGTATCTCAATATATAAAGGATTGTTAAGTCCTGCTCGGTTAAGAGACTTTTTGATCCAATGGTTAAATCGAAACAGTAAATAATTTGTTCACATATACAACTATACTTTGTAGATTTTTAGATCTATTGTAAGCTCATAATACCTTTCTAATCAATGTATCTTTTCAATAACTTTTCTCCACTTCTTTCTTCTTGGTGATTCTATGCTTCTTTGTTTCTCAGTGTCTGTAGAATTAGCTCTGTTCTTCAGCTTGATTGATTAGGTCTAATTGAATACTTCTTTCTTCATCAATTTATCTTCAACATATTATTTCTCTATTCACCCCTTCATTCATAATGAATTATCTTGTCTCTTTATATACATGATTTCACCATTTCTCTTTTCTTGACTTTCTTGTTCTTGGCACGATCCTCAATCTTATCCAATCTTGCTTTAAAGCTTTACTTCAGTTTTATCCCGTAGATTTCTCTTTGACAAATGGAATAAAACAAATTTAAATCTTTCTTTTATCTCTGGCTTTAACTTGTTGATGAAAACAATATTAACAACTAGCTAACTCCTTCTTTAGCTCTTGCCAGCTAAGTCTTTTGTCATTTCTAAACTTTAGTTCCTTTCAGTGTTTAACTCCTTGTTAGATTCGGTCAACACTTCAGTCCTCCTCTGGCATCTCCATCGGGGTTGTCTGTCCGTCAGGGTTGTCTGTCCGTCAGGAAACACTATGAAATTTTTCTCATCGGTAATGCTTATGATTATTCTCAGGAAACACTGTGACTTTCCTCTCGGGTTTCTCTCTCCATCGAGGTGCACTTCCCGTCAGTGTTTGTAGTCACTTAGCAAATACTGATATTTTATACATTACTGATAGCATAACCTTTATCTTTCTAATTATCTAAATTCTTTGACACTTTGTATATAACCAATCCGATTATATCAAGTTGACATCAATGAAAATACAATACATTAACTATTTTAATGTCTTGCATTAGCTTTTGGTAGCTTGGTGATCATCAACTTAACATCTTCAAACATTCAATCAGTTATAGTTCATCAAACCTAAAACAACAATTCACAGAGGTCACCAAAAATTTTAAATTGCAAGTGAACACCAAAACCAATTTTCACCTACAAATAGTTTACATTGTAAACCGGTAGACAGATTCAAAGAGTAAACTAACAACACAGTTCACAAAGGAAACTGATACCATAGAATAGAGAGCAACCCGAGCACCAGTCTACTGAGAGACAGTTTTATTTCCAATAAATGTGGATCTGAGTTATACATTAGATAAAACACTTGAGTTCTATATTTAGCTTTCATGCTTATCTTTAAAACCATTTCTTGAGGGACAAGTAAAGAATATGTAATTGTTTTAATCAGTCTAACTAATTGTAAACATACAAACTAGGAGATCAAGGTCAAGTTGTAAACCTTTGATAGAGTTTTTATTGTAAAGCGTGAAACCTAAATAGGTCAATGTATTTTATAAATATATGTAGAAATTAATCAGACAATGATGATTGTAGCCATATCTGACATCTATGGATCAGACAATGAGTTTCATGTAGAAGGATGGCAAAAGATAAAATCAGTTATGGAAGAAAAGATTCAAGCCTACCGAGCATAATAGAGGTATTAATCAATCACTATAGGTGATACATATACATTATGTACTGAAAGGATCTATATTCAGCAATTTAGGATTGCATATCATCAGATCAACAGGTATTTTTGACTACTCTCTAACAATTTTAGCAAATAGAAGAAATCCTTTAAGAAGGTGGACTTAACACTCTTTATGTAAATCTCTTAACAAAGTGCACACTAAACAGTGTTGATAAATCTCTTAACCGAGTAGACCTAACCAGTCTAAAATGTTACTCCTAACACGGTAAGATCATCAGAACTGATCACACTTGTAGCCTTAATCGACACCTTCCATTCTGTAGATAGTGAATATTTGTGGGTTTCATCCCCACCATAGTTTTTACCTTCTAACAATGGTTTTCTATGTTACCAATTCTTGTGTCATGTGTACTTGCATTTCATGAATATTTCTATGAATGTTTTCATGCAATTAAGTTTATGTTTTGATATTACATGCATAAGGTAGAAAATCATCAATGGTCGATAATGCAAGAATAGAGTATTAAGGGTTAATTGATAAAAAGTTTTAAGGGTGCTGATTCACCCCTCCCCTCTCAATACACACCATTCCATTATTCCAACAATAATTGGTATTAATAAGTCATGTTAGGTCAAGTAAGTGGTCTTATTAGGTCTTTATGATCTTAGGATGTACTAATTAGTTTGAGTAGGTCATATTAGTCCTATTAGGTCTTAAGTCTAGTCTTATTAGATCTTAAGGGGTCCTATTAGGTCTTAAATGGTCCTATTCTAGGTCTTAAGGATCCTGAGGGTTCTTAAAGAGTTTTATGTCACAATAGGGATCCTAAAGGAACCTAGGGTGTACTAATAGTCCTAGAGGGTCCTTAGATATACTAATTGGTATTAATAGGTTTTGATCTCTAAGTTTTGTTGATCATTAGTGTCCCACACTAACTCATTTATCTAGGCAGGTTAGTCGGTCATCACTATGATCAAGCTATCCAGTATAGGCCGATCAGTAGTTATTGTCGAGTAGATAGTAGTTTCTAAGTTACACAGAAGCCAAGTGAAATTTATTAGTCCATGCTGAGCACCAAAGTCTTCATGTGCCGAGAAAGAAAGTTTTGTCAAACATGTCAAGAATGGAACAAACTTGAAGGTAAACTATTTTGGGCTGACTTGTTTGGGTATTTAATATTTGCAATGGAGTTAATTATGAATTAAATCATTTGATCCAATACGTGGCATGGAGCCAATCAAAAAATTGGAATGCCCAAGTGACATAAGTATTTGATCTTGATCGTTGATCTAGATCTAAATGACAGATCTGTAAGGTATATAAGATTGCTTCTTACCCTAATTTTGTAAGGTGTGTTTGCATACAAGGGAGATATAAAAAGGTTTATTTTGAGTTAAGAAGCATAGATCTAGCAGAGCAATAGATCAGTGAGCAGAAAAGTAAATTTATATTAGATTATTATATCAGAGAAGATATTAAAAAGAGGAGATCCATCATTAGAATTTGAGTGCATATCAAAGGATCAGGTCTTGAGACATTATAACAAGTGTATCAGGTGAAATCTCTTAATAGAGTGCTTCTAGAAACCCTTTCTAAATCTCTTAGCCGAGTGCTTACTTTTTTGTAAGTTTAAATCCTTTTACAAGCTAGATTGTAATGATTTTTACCTCTTAATAGGGAAGACCTTTAATCAGGTAGATTACAAGTTGTGATCAAAATTTTGTAGCCCTAACAGGCACACTTTATTGCTGTAGTAGTGAAGATTTTTGTGGGTGTCATCCCCACCCCAGTTTTACCTTATTGGGTTTCTGGGTTACCAAATTCTGTATCTTGAGTTATTTATTTTATTTTATGGATGCTACTAGTTAATATATCAATTAATTTTATGGTATGGTTGTGAATCAGTTTGTTTTAAGTGATAAAATTTATAAGATCTAATTCACCCCCCCTCCCCTCTCAGTATCTTTCTTTCTCATCTTGTATTTCCAACAATTGGTATCAGAGAACAGTTCTCCTATAAAAGGTTTTAATCACCTTGAGAATATAGATCTTGAGATGGAGGTTTACAAATTGGGTAAAGTCATTGAGAATAAAAAGATTGATATTCAACTAGCATTACATCAGCTTGAGACAGCAAGACAAGAATTGAAGAAGTTGCTGCTAACAAAAGATTTGGCCAAACAAATGAATGACACTCATTATTAGGAAGAAGAAACTACAAATCTATTTTAGAATGGAGATTCTACTAAGAGTGATGCAACAATTTAAGATCTACTAGAAAGGAATAATACATTGTGTGAAGAAGTCAGAAACCTAAAAAGAGAGAAAGAAATACAAACAATAAGACTATGTGAAGTAGTGGAACAAAAGAAGATAGTTGAAGATGAAAAAGCTATGGTTGAAGAATAAAAAAGAATAATGACAATCAGACTTGATGAAAGGAAACATGATGTACAAACGATGACAAAAAATCAAGTTGACATGGTGAATCAGCTATTACTTGTGAATCAGGAAATTAGTAGGAAAGACATGGAAATTGTGAATCTAAGATTTGAGAATAGTCAATTGAAAGATGAATTGAGATATGAGAAAGAACTTAATGAGAAATTGAACAAACCAAATGAAGCTTTGAATTATTTTGAGAATCTGATGGAAGCATCAAGAATATCTAAGGACTCTTCTAGACTAGGTCATACCGTACAACATACATCTTCTGAGAAAGGAGAATCATCTAAGACTGGTGAAAGGAGGAATGTAAAGACAAATAAAAACAATCTTGTATGATACCATTGTGGAAAACTAGGACACACAGCAAACATCTGCCAAAGCATGAATGGTAAGTCCAATCCTAAACCTAAGTTTAATGGTTATTGCTTTAACTGTAAGAAGTTTGGACATCATGCACATGAATGTTGGACAAAGGCAAGCAATGTACCTCCCACACCAAGATTCAATGGGTATTGTTACAATTGTCATAAATTTGGACATAGAGCACAAGATTGCAGATCTGATGCTACATAACAATGGACATCAAAGACACAAGAAAAAGCACCTAGGATAGGCAACACTTATAATTGGGATTACAACACATGGCATAGCTTTCATTACTGTGGTGAGTATGGACACGTTCCAGAAAACTGCATAAAGACACATTTTAGAGGAAAATCTAAGAGTTGGATGAATAGAAGCCTAGTTTGTTATAATTGTCTAAAAATTGGTCATACTAGGAAAGATTGCAAAACAAGGGTACCTTCTCCTACTGTTGAGAAGATTAGAGCATAGATGAACCAAACATGGATAAGAAAAGAGGGACCAAGCAATAGTGAAGCTACTAAAACTGAGGTCACCCAATCCAATGGATTAGGTGATCACACCATCACCAACTAAGCAAATGAGATATGTGAGGAACTGTATTTATATTTCACATCTTTCATCAGTTCCTAACATATAAAAGTGCAAAAGTCCATATCTACATATGTAAAGATGCATCATGACATAGTTTGAGATATGTACCGAGAAAATTCAATATGCACTATAGGTGTTGAGCAACAGTCTTATTGTGCACTAAGACCAATTTCTCTAGTGTATGTCGAGCTGGTATGGTTGACCGAGTAAGTTTTATATTATGATTGAGTATGGGTTGTGACCGAGAGATAGGCGAGTTTTGTGAGTTGGCCGAGGATAGCTGTATGGCACTCACTCAACGGAAAGAACATTTAATGCTAACATAATTTTGTTAGTTGGAATTTTTATAAAGGAAAGAACTATTCATTTTCATTCTCACCATTCAATTGAGAATTTCACGGAGCGATTGAGAATTTGCAAACTTGATTTCAACAAAGATTTTTTTGAAGATTTCTATAGCGTATCATCGGCAATCTTGAGTGAATAGTGTGAATTTCAATATCTTTCGAGGTACTCTTCTCATCATCTTTGAAACCCTATTTTCAGAAATCATGGCCGTAATTTCTTCCATAGCAACTAAGAATATGGAGAAGGAGTTGAGAAAATTTTAATTGGTAAGGAGTGACACTTGTCCGCCTCCTAATTTTAGGGAAGTTCCTGAAAGTACCATCTAGGGTGATCTGATTGGAGCCCTATCATCAATTCCACCTAGGGTACTTATGATTCATGATGTTAGGTCATGTTGTGTGTGCAAATTTAGTGAAATTGGAGATCATGAGTTAAGGGAATCCTACAACAATTTGTGTGTAGAAGGAGCCCTAAAAGATGAGTATAAACATATAGCCGAGAGGGTTAACTTGTGCCCTAGATTTCCTGATGGATTTCAAAATGGAATGGATCAAGATTATCCTTAGTCATGTACACGACATGAACATATGGCTGAATAATGGACCAGTTAGGATTACAAAGGAAATCATCCACAGGGTAACTGGCTATCCAACTATTAATGGGAAGAGAACCATGAGATGTCAGAGTAAGGAAAATATAAAAGATTACACCAGAGCTGTCTAGAATAAAAGAAGAATGAAAATCTCAACAATCAAGGATTTGGAGCTTGATTTTGCAGTTAGAGTTATTGCTCACAATTTTTATCAGTCAAGCCGACTAGACAGTGTCCCATGTATTGCAGTCAACCAAGCTTGGAAGATTGTGAAGAAGGACCATACTGATGACCTTGCCAAGCTTCAATTGACACAGATGGCCAAGAACCTTTCTTCAATCCGAAAGGCAAATAACTCAATATGTAAGTTTGATTCTCTGCTAGTTTGCATATTTTTCTATATACATAATACATTTCCTACTTTTGGAGATATTGTATGGAAGAGAGATCGACCAATTACGCAACAGATCAATGTTCTTATTGAGCAATTAGGTGGTAACTTTAATAATATAATGGAAACATTTATTTTTTGAATTTAATAAAAAGATGAGATTGAGAAGCAAAATTCCCATATCACTAGTTTAGAAATACTGTGAGGATATTTGTTTCCTAGTGGATACAGATTTTACCTATGTTTAGCCAGTAGTACCGAGGGTATCATGGCTAAGGCCATTACCTTATGAAGTAAATATTGATGAGACATCTACAGCTATAACAGCTTTACTGGCAGAGGAGATTGATGGATCGGCCAGACGTTTTGGGAATTATGAGGAAACAAAGTCCAAAATCTCTATGGATTTGAAGGTTGGCACTATGGAGAGGAAAAGGAAAAAGATTGTAAAAGATTTGAAGAAAATGGTTGGAATAGAGAGTGATGAAGAAATAGAGGATGCACCTTTGGTTTTATCAATAGGACATGTAGAGGATATGTCTAGTGAAGAAGAGGAGAGTGAACCTGAAGAAGAGATCATTGTGAAAGCTAAAGGAAAGAAGTCAGTAGTTGCAAAGGCAACTAAACCAACCCAAGCCAAATCTAAGGCTACCCCTCCTATTTCTAACCAACCTAGGACAAGGGAATCAATTGTTTCATCTCTTTCCAAGACAACTAAATTTTATACAAATAAGAATGCTGGAGAGAGCAGTTCAGGGAAAAGAAAACAAGTTGAAACAAAGGTTGTGCCGAGCAAACTTGAGAAAAGACCGAGGAGGAAACTAATCTTGGATCAAGAAGATGATGAGGACAAGAAAAATATAGATGAACCCAACAACATACCTACAACAACACACAAACCCCTGACAAATATTGACAAGGTATGCAAGAACATTAGAAGTACTGCTGGATTAGCAGGATTTAAATTTATCGAGTATGAGAAGCAAAGCATAGCAGACAAGCATAAGATTTAGGAGGCACTATTAGATATGATGGGTACATTCAAGATGACACCTATATAGATAGGATACCTTGTCCCCACAAAAATTTATGATATTTTATCAAAAAAGTGGCAATATGCATTGATGACTGAAAGATAGATAAGGGAAGGGACGTTAGCTAAGGTCATTCCTAGATTAATCAAGAAGAAAATGGGAAAATTCATTGAACAATATCAAAGGAAGTTTATTCCCAAACAAAGAGCCTATGCAATTCTAAAAAATGATGTTGAAGGTGTAGTTCAACAGAGCACCAAATTTGGAAGGAAAATTTTGGGCTATTGACTAGGAAGATAAGAAAGGTGAAGGCACCTCAGAGAAGAAGGAAATGGAAGAATAGATTTCTACTGATCAGGCAGAGACTGAAATGGCACTAGAAGGGAAAATAGCCAAAGTGAAAACTATAGATCTGACAATGGACAGTCCCATTGTCACTGCAGTTGAAGATAACAATAATGTGGAAGTCGAGGATCAGAATGAGCCGGCAGACACAGGTATGCAGTCTCTTATTCATACAACTGAGGCCGAGACAGAGAAAGAAGGAGAAAAGGAGGTAACAAATAATAACCCACCTATTTTAGAGGTTGTGTAAACATTCTTAGATAGTGGAGATAAGATGGAAGAAATTGAAAACAAGCCTAAAGAACAAGAGGCTATACAAGTGTTGGTGGATCTACCACACTCTATATCATCTACTCCAACTGGACCTAAAATTGGGAGTATACCTGGTTAGTAGGTAATCTTGAATCAGCTGAAAACTATAACTGAAATTAATACTGACAAAGGAAAGGATATTGAAGAACCTGAGCTGAGTATCAGCTCACCAGAGCTCAAGAAGAAGAAGCTAAACAAGAATAAGTCACAAAGATTAAATGTCACATTGGATGAAACGCAATGCAACCAAGATCACCTGCATGCAAAGACTATTACACAGAATGAAACAGACAGAAGAGAGAAGGATCTAAGGCAGCCAAAAAGCTAGAGGAGACATCATGTTGAAAAGAATGATTTCTATATTATCAACAATACTGAATAAAATCCTTATGAAATACAAAGATGACAATCCTTATAAAGGATGCCGAAACCCTAAAAGGGCAACTGCTAGGA
>MU227494.1:1749192-1762798 GCA_018584345.1 Thuja plicata | reverse complement strand
GGAGGTGCTGATGTCGTACTAGACATCATTGGTTTTCTCTAAGCCCGGGTCCACAAAATCTCAAATAGTCAATGGTGAAAATGAAATGGGTTGTCAGAAATTTATAAAAAAAATCTTGCGAATAATGGCTTCGCGTAAAGGGGGGCTTCATGCGAAGTACCCTACATGGGGTACTTCACACGAAGACCCCACTTCATGTGAAGTACCCTATGTGGGGTAATTTGCGTGAATCCCCTTAACCCCTTCGCATGAAGATAGTACTTCTCACAAAGCCATCAAAACCAGATTTTTTTTTGAAGGACCAATTTCCTTCGACCCGAAAAGTGGGACACACTATTGTGATTTCACCCCCATTTTTCCTGATACTCTCCTATTTATTTCTATATTAACAGTTGTCTTATAGGAATCACTAATGCTTCTAGGATTCTTATCTCTAAGATGATATCCCATTATAGAATTAAAATCATTTAAATAGGTAGCAAGACATACCTCCTCATCAAGCCTTATTTTTTGAAAAATCCTATACATAGCCTTTTGTAACCCTGTATTGAATTCAACAACCTCCTCATTTGAATTTTTCTTTATATTGTTAATTTCATTCAACAATAATCCCTTATTTTCCTTATCACCATATTGATTCTTAAAGAAATCTATCAATTCATCCATAGTCCCTACTCAACCATAAGATAACCCTCTAAACCACTCCCTAACATCCTCAACTAGAGACTGAACAAAAAAAATTATCAAGACATCCTCATGTATGATGTTATAGTCATTCATTATATCAACAAACTTCCTTAAATGTTCCTCACAAGTAAAAACATTATTGCTAGAAAATTTGGGAAGTCTATCTCCAATCTCATTTGGGACTGCATTGGGATAACCAGGAATATCAAATCTAGACAAACTACCTAATCTAGACAAACTTTACTCCTTATAATACTTATACTCTAGATTTTAACAACTGATAAATGGTAAGAAAGTATGAAATGATAACCACTCATTCAATGACTCTTCACTACCATGCAGGACACACAACCAACAACCACAAAACTCAAAAAGGACTGAAATGGTATTGATGTTTTTGATAGGGTAGGATATAGCCAAACTTATTCAAATATGTATCAATTTAGAAGATACTAATTATTGATCAGTGCTTTATCCATTGGGCAATGTTTTTAGTTCAAATACTATTAAATTTTAGATCAAAATAGATGGCTTTTAAAATTTCCTATATGAATCTAATATATATATAATATATATTTAAACACTATATATATATATTACTAATATAGTAATAGATATATAAATATATTTAATATTTAATTTATGTTGTATGAATGAGACTTGTATTATTTTGTAGTATATACTACTCATCTATCAAACATCAAATGTGTATAAATATAGAAGACATAATAATATAGAGGCATGTCTCTTTGAAGAGACATGACTCTATATAATTACATCTCTTCAATATACAAATTATAACCGATAATATTAATCGGTACTTGTTAACTAAATTACAATTGGTGTCTTTCATAAAACATAACCAGTGTCTTATATACTATCGGTGACATTAGTAATGCATGATTGGTGATGCTGGATCATTATCACCCGATCGGTATTTTAGATTAAGACCGATATCAATCGGTAATCAATAAATATAACTTGGTAAACCGATATCAATCGGTATTATATGGAGTGATCGATATTAATCGGTTTAACATAAGCATTCAGTATTTTGTTTTAATATTATTATTTGATCAAATATAATATACATTATACATTGTATATGTATATTGATATATATAATAATATCATTTTATTATATATATTAATGTGCATATATAATGTAGAATAATATTATCTCATACTATTATATCTAAATAACAATATTATCAATTCAATGATGTTTATTTAATTCAATATTATAAAGAGATAATGTTAAATATGTATATTAATATATATAGTAGTAATGGCCATTATTATCATATATATATTAATATATTATTTATTTATTTTCTCATAATATTATGATTATTTTATCTGATCAAAGCTATAAAAATCAACACTCCCTCTTAGCTAGGGAAGATAAAATGCACATCACAATAAGTTCATAAATTGTGAAGGTTTGTTCTCAAGTAGATTTCCTCCATCAGTGATTCTATCCATAGTTCTCAGGTGGATTTCCTTCATCAGCTATTCGATCCACAAGCTCTCGTGTAGATTGCCTCAATCGGCAATTCTATCCACAAACTCATGAGATTTGGTGTGAATTACCTCAATCGACGATACTATCCACAAGCTCTCGTGTGGATTTCCTCTATCGGCAATTCTATCCAAAAACTCACGAGCTTTGGTGTGGATTGCCTTAATCGGCGATTCTATCCACAAGCTCTCGTGTGGATTGCCTCTATCAGTGATTCTATCCACAAACTCGTGAGCTTTGGTGTGGGTTACCTCAAACGGTGATTCTATCCACAAGATTTCATGTGGATTTACTCTATTGGTGATTCTATCCACAAACTCATGAGCTTTGGTGTGGATTTCCTCAATCGGCGATTCTATCTACAAGCTCTCATGTGGATTTCCTCTATCAGTGATTCTATCCACAATATATCTATCATAATAGAAGATCAATTTATTGTAAGATTGTCACCTTCCAATAACTTTAACACATAAAAGTGATAATCATTTGGAAGTGATCACTTCCTTATGATTTACACAGGGCCCATATAGTTATAAAATAATATTAATATAATAATCAATAATCATGTCAAGTTTTACCTCAGAAGTGTTCTATATTTCTCAGTGAACTCCTCTCAATCATAAGGTATCTTGAATTACTTTTAAAATACACATTTCTTTGAATATACATTTGAATTATTGACTTCAGCAAGGTAAGATTGCATTCTAAGTCTGTCAGGACACTTTCTTGCAGTGTGACCATATTTTTCACATCTAAAACATTGCATTGTAGAGATGTCTCTAGGTTTCTTGAACGATTATTGTTCATATGACTTGTCCTTTTTCCTTTTTGAACTAGCAATGAGAACCTGAACATCTTATTTTTTGGATTCCATGATTCCTCTGGATTTCAAGTTATACTCTTCTTGAATGGAGTCAGCTTTTACTCGATCAAATTTGGGGAGTTTGATGCGAGCACTTACTCTTTGTAAAGTTTTCCCATGAGATAGGGAGCCCATTTAGAGTTATCATAGTTAACTCCTTATTATCATTAATGTGACCAATAGAAGATATTTGATTCCTTAATTCTATTATCCTCATAAAGTATGAGGTAATAGTCTCTCCTTTACTCATTTTAATATTAGAGAGTTGATTTTTAAGGGTTAGAATTTTTCTACTGTTGTTGATCTCAAACATGTTTTCCAGGGCTTTGAGCATGTCATAAGCAGAGTCTAACTTTGTGATGACAAGTAGTAGATGATTGTTCAATCCATCCACTAATAATTACATTGCTCTAGTATTGTCTTTTTCCCATTTACTCTGTTCATCTTTTCCATTAGGTATAAGAGGATTTTCTATTATTGTCTTTATCTCATTCTTCCTTAATACCAACATCATTCGAAGTTTCCATGATTCAAAATTAGAGGCACCTTCAAGTTTGTCTTCTAGTATCATTCCATTTTTCATTACGTAGGTATGAGATTTCCAAAAATCTAATCTTGATCTTCCTTCAATCTAATCAGATCTCCCGTCAAGCAATTTAGGCTTTAACAAAGGAACCTCGCTCTGATACCATGTTAAATTTTAGATCAATATATATATATATATATATATATATATATATATATATATATATAACGAAGGAACCTCGCTCTGATACCATGTTAAATTTTAGATCAAAATAGATATATAATATATATTTAAACACTATATATATTACTAATATAGTAATAGATATATAAATATATTTAATATTTAATTTATGTTGTATGAATGAGACTTGTATTATTTTGTAGTATATACTACCCATCTATCATACAACAAATGAGTATAAATATAGAAGACATAATAATATAGAGGCATGTCTCTTTGAAGAGACATGACTCTATATAATTATGTCTCTTCAATATACAAATTATAACTGATAATGTTAATCGATACTTGTTAACTAAATTACAACTGGTGTCTTATATACTATCGCTAACATTAGTAATGCACGATCATTATCACCCAATCGGTATTTTGGATTAAGACCAATATCAATCGGTAACCAATAAATATAACTTGGTAAACTCATATCAATCGGTATTATATGGAGTGACTGATATTAATCGGTTTAACATATTATGTTTTAATATTATTATTTGATCAAATATAATATACATTGTATATGTATATTGATATATATATAATAATATCATTATTATTATATATATTAATGTGTATATATAATGTAGAATAATATTATCTCATATTGTTTTATCTAAATAACAATATAATCAATTCAATGATGTTTATTTAATTCAATATTATAAAGAGATAATGTTAAATATGTATATTAATATATATATAGTAGTAATGACCATCATTATCATATATATATTAATATATTATTTATTTATTTTCTCATAATATTATGATCATTTTATCTGATCGAAGCTATAAACATCAACAAATACAGGATAGAGAAACTAACTATTGTCAAGGACTCAAAACCATAAATACAGATAATTCAGATCAAACACTACTTATAAGATCCTTCTGTAGAAAAACCCAAAGAGCTTATGTCATATCCAAAGCATTATTTGATTTTATCACAGATCAAAAATAAGGAATAATGACATATACACAGATAAATTTCATGCAATGAATCAGAAGATTTACAACTCAACAGGTAAGCACCAAGGAGAGACTTAAATCTTAAATATTGTATTAAGTAAAAAGAATCCAATTTCAATTCCAAAATGCTTCAAAACACATTCCACTTTAGTAAATTAAAAATACCTGCAACTTTCTATTCTATGATAATACTCTCTAGATATACATCTTCTATACTCACTGAAAAATAGTAAACAGTCCTATGCCTTATGTTACTTGCCCAAATTTTTCCCAGCTTCTACTAAATGACCTTGGAAGTCCTTTTATAGGCCAAGGATTGCAACAAGCTTCAGATCATTTAGGGTTAGGGCTCAATTAAAATACTACATGATAGAATAATTTAATTCATCTCAACAACCAAGCAGCACTGTCATTAGCAAGTTGAAACATTCCTATGATCTAGTCTGTTGAGAAATCTGATTTAGCCACCATCCACCTGGGAAACTACAAAATTCAACCATGTTAAAGGAATAATAGATGGAATATTTAGTCTACATTAATTATCTCAAGAATACTTTACCTTTTTAGGACTACAGAAAGCCAACTATCTTCTCTTGAGAAGCTTAGGATACTCAAAAAATATTTGATATGCACTTATACAATTCTAGAAAAGACACCTCATTTATGGTGAAGATAGAGAAAGATGAATAAGGGTTAAAACTAATAAACAAGTCAATTAGAAACCCTAAAAAGATAATCTCTTCACAAAAGCATTCATAATCACCAGACTATTCTTCATAGAGCATCCAACAGTTGTTCATATCAAACCTAGAAGATCAAATTGTTTCATTAAATGCTCTATGATAAAATGACACATTTCAACATCAATGACCCATATTTGAACCTTTTCTTTCTTTAAAACATGGTTGTAGATCCTCTAAGTTACCCGGCGACTTCAGATCATATTCTACTAGGTGTCGCACAGGCGTAATGGCTCAAAGACTATCTAACAAGCATCTATGCTTTAAGGCTTTGTGCTGACCGTTAGATCTTATTTAACTTGACTACAGCTTACCTGACCACCACTTTACTAAAAATAGGTCCCACCTCCAGCATAGGATATGTGTCATATAGACGTAATGCCTTAATGACTAATCACCTTACATCTCTGGCCTGAGGCAATACACCAGCCACACGATCAAATTTAACATGAATGTCTTTTACTTTACTCTCAATGCTGAGCTAGACCCATTGGGATACGTGATGCAAGGGCATAATGCCTTGATGATTAATCTGACTGCATCTCTGCTTCAAGGCTTTATGCTCACTGTAAGATCTTCTAAGACTTAACCATTATTTAATTGACTTCAAACAGGCCCCAAATATGACAACTTCGACACGTTGAGATGGCACAATGGCTTGAACAGTATCATCATCACATCTTGAGGTTAAGGTAAATTACCCACCGGTGGATGAAAATAAACTTGATCATCCTTTATGTTCTTTACCTTGTCACTAATCTGGCCCCGCCAAGGACACGTGGCGACCAGGCACAATGCCTTAAACACTAATTTTCATTTATCTTTTGCCTAAGGCAAAGCTCTAGCCACAAGATCTTAACAAACATGTTTCCTCTTTAACTTATTTGAAAACCTAGGACCCAATGATCAGATCATGCTAAGTGTCACATGGATGCAATGGCTTAATGGTTAACTACCTTCATCTTTCTATTTGAGGCTTAGTGGTGACTGTCAGATCAAACTCGCAACTGTACTTGGCCTTTTAACTTTCCTTTAACTTTGAGTAGTTCAATTCCCTTTATCTCCAAGTCACTGAATATATTACTTAACTCTATTCACATATGGAGATCTAGCGCACACCACACAATCTAAAAAACATCAACGGTCCTCACCAGATCTCTGAAAGAAAGCAAGACTTTGAATTTTATCTGGTAATTCAGCACTAACCATAGATCATTATCCTTATCAATAGTCTAGATCTTATCTCTGAAAATTCCCCTTAACTTTGAGTTACCTCAGCTTGACTCTGATGAAATCTGGAGATTCAATGACTAACATTATCTCTAACTCGCTGAAAGAAATCCTTGAACTAGATTTTATCTGGAGATTACACGCACAACATAGGATCTAAACTTCATCCACAATCTGTGCTATATCTCTAAAAGAAATATTTATCTTGACTTTTATCTAGTAATCTAGAGCCAACCTTATGATTAAAACAAGATCAATGGATAGCGTGTGATCTCGCAATTTGAAAAGTAAATTCCTTCCCATTTGGATATTAAGAGATCAAGGTTGCGCCAAGTCACCAGATAAAAATAGAATATTCTTTGGCCAGACATAGTAAAATATAAATCATGTTGGGACTTAGGAGAGACATAAAATATTAAAATGAACCCACTAGACAACACGACTTAGGGAAATAAAAAGGCCCCGTCGAGACATGGCACATGACTTAAGTCTTAAAGATTTAAGTTACAAAAATTAACTTCAAATTATAACAAGTCTTGAGGGTTTTAGGGTTTTAGCACAAAAATGACTCAACAAGACTTAGGGCTCTAGGCGAGAGACCAGAAACAAATTTTAGACACATGGAAAGAAACCTTGGAACCATGCAAAATTTTGATAAGTGCTAACACTAGTATCATGAAGAAAAACAACAAACCAAAGAGAATCAACAATATCTCACAAACCATACCACCTCAAGAAGCATGATCATAGAATTTTATTCCATGAACATAAATTAAAAAACCCTTTTCATCGCTCCTGCCAAACACCTCCATAGATTGACCAATCATAGAATCTCATAAAACTGCCTGCAACCAGAAACTTCTTCTCAAACCTAGCCACAGAATCCATCATAATTGAAGCATGATAAATCCAAATGATTTTAAATTATAGGAAATGCTTCCCAATGACCTTATGAATTCCATATCATGACCGCAACCTCAAGAACCCAAAGAACTCCACTAAGACAAAAATTACCCAACTGGCGACCAAGAACAAAAAACAAACACAAAGATGGTAACAAAGGTCCACCAATAAAAAAAAAATTGGATGATGCAAGATTACCAAGGACCCAAGATGATATTACATCAAACACCCAAGGTACAAAAACATTTTCCATGAGAAAAACTCATGAAAATATGAAAGAACAAGGGACAATAATCCCATACTTATTCTTCATCCATAAATCCTCCTCATCTACAACCTGCATTGCCTTCCTCCTACCATCAATGATGTCCTACAAATGACTCAGATCCAACTCACCATCAGATCCAATCTTAGGATCATCCCTCAGGTCTTCTTTCAACTCATACCTTGTGCAAAGAGTCATATTCTTCACCTCCTCCTTATCCATCAAAGGAATCAATCTACATCTCTTACCATCCTTCCTAATGGTAATTATATTCTTTCTACAGTCATGAACAACCTCTCTATCATATTTCCAAGGTATACCATGTGAAACATAATATGTACTCACAACTACTATATCACATAATACTATATCCTTGTTAGAACCAATGCAAAAAATCACCATGCACTGTTCCCTTACTTCAACCACATGATCATCATGCAACCAACCAATCCTATAAGGAATTGGATGTCAAAGTCTTCTCAAACCAATCTTCTGCACCATCTCCTCATAAACTAAGTTGTCAGTGATACCACCATCCACTATCACCTTCCAACACTTACCTCAACCTTGCATCTGGTCTTGAATAAACTATTTTGTTGACAAGGTTTTCCTCCTTATTCACCATAAACATTCAGAGCATAAGAGCTTCCCCAATTTTAGGAGCATTGTATAATTCACCAATTGATGGTCCACCTTCTTCACTCACACAAGAAACTCTCTTTTCTTCCTTACACTAAAAATATTTGTGACCTTTCGATCCACAATTAAAACAAGTACCTTTAAACTCTTTACCACCATTACATCCCTTAGGTGTAACTGATTTATCTTCTACCTCAGCTAATTGCTTTCCCTTATCACCACCAACAACTTGCTTCTCCCTTCCTCTAGGGTTACTCTATTGTTTCCTATTCAAATTGTCTTCTACATTTAGGGCATATTGATAAGCCTCCTCAATTGATCCAATCTTCAACATACTCATCTCATCCTAAATATGAAACCTAAAACCGCATTCACATACCTAGCCACCTTCTCCTTGGAAAGCTCTCTATGACTATATCTAAAGGTTACCTTGTAAAATTCTTCAGTGACTCAAATCCTTCTGCTTGAGGTTCTACAACCTTTTGAACAACTCCAATTCATAGTCCTCAGGTATAAATTTAGACTTCAAATTTTCAACCATTAGCCTCCATTGAGTGATCTTCATTTTGCCTTCTTCCTCTCTATCCTTCTCCAATTATTTCCACCACAAAGTTGCATTTCCTTTCAAATTTATCTATGCTAGCCTTACCCTCCAAGGTTATTAGATGTCTTCTAACTCAAAGTAATCTTCCAACTCACATATCCAATCAATCAGGTCCTGTAAATTCAATGTACCTGAGATGTTAGATATTTCCAACCTATAACTAGCACTCATTGGTCTCACCAACTGGTTAGATCCATCACTCCCAAGAGTTCTAATAACATTTGCAACTCCAAATCCCTATGTAGCCTCCTGAAAACCATCATTAAATCTAGGATTCCTACGCAATCTAGTGATAGCAGTCCCAATCCCTTCCATGACCTCGTTCCTTAAACTGGTCATCTCATTCCTAATCTTAGCTCAAAGATCTTCCTTCTATTCTCCATAAACTAGGTTTCATTCTTGGCGGAATCCTTCTAGATCTTGGGTGTAACTACCTCCAATCGGTGATGTGATTCACCAAAGATGATATCCTAACTCTTGAAAAACCCTAGTCCTCAAGAACAACTCAAACAACAACAAAAAAATGTCTTCCCAACCACCTTGTGCAAATCCTTCATTTATGTGAGTCAGATATGCTCTCTTCCACCTTACAAAAACACCATTGGAATGCCACAACTCCAGAACCTTAGATCAAAGTCACTCCAGCATCCAAACCTTTTCTTAAACATGCTCTGATAACACTTAATGTTGTCAAGGAAGGAGAATAGCCATAGGAGATGTAAAAACCTTGCAGCAAGAGTCAACACAATGGAAAACATTAACAAGAGACAACAAGAACAACAATATTTGTATCCAAACAAAAAATTTATTCATTAGAATTTCTTCATACATGTCGGGTTGTAAGGCCTTCCCAGTTACAACTACATACAAAGAAAACCCAACTTAGATCTACATTTTGATCTACTACATCTCAGGACAATCATCCCCAAGAACTCTACTCCTTCCCAGATACCTCAACTCATATAATGTATTACATTTATACATACTAGCCAGCATAGGTCAACATTCAAGATGTTACATATCCCAAGATAAATGAATTAGACCAGGTCAAACTAAATCCCAAATAAATACCAAATTTAATTATTTCACAAGGATTTATCCAAAAATAAATTTGGCCACACATTGATCCTTCAATAATATCACGCCATTCAACCCCAATGATCAGAAACACCATTCACAACCTCCAACAATCAACTAGTAAACCCACTGAACCAGTGTCATGAAGAACAAAAAACAAAAGAGAATGAACAAGATCTCACAAACCATGCCACCTCAAGAAGGATGATCATAGAACTCCATTCCAAAAACAACAATGAACAAACCCTTTTCATCACTCCTACCAAACACCTCCATAGATTGACCAATCACAAAATCTCAGAAAACTGCCTGGAACCAGAAACTTCTTCTCAAACTGAGTCAAAGAATCCATCATAACTGAAGCATTGTGGCTCCAAATGAGTTTCAATCATAGTAAACTGATGCAAGTTAGGATGATGATGGGGCCTAGGGCACACAAAAAACCAACATTGCCAATAATGCAGAAAAAACACAGTGAGAGAAGAAAATACAGTGATCCTTTATATTAAATTGGTCAAAATCATTACATGCCGAGTTGTAAGGCCTTCCTAGTTTCAGCCATATATTCAATGAATTACAATAAGATCTTCATACCACAGAGATCATAGATTTTCAATCTCAATATCTAAACATTTTCTTTCTTTCTCTAAGATTCCTTCCAAAATTAAGAACATACAACCAAATATATACAAGAGTCCAACAAGGAAGTTGGTGCTCAAATACAAAGAGAGACCCAGATTTAGGTCCACACAGATCCCAATGGAAGATCCCAAATCAACTCAGCAACAGAAATTGAATGAAGAAGTCAGCCAACAATCCAAATCCCAAAATAAATGTCTTGGGCAGATGGTTACCAAAAATTAGAAACCCATCGGTAAAGCATTCTCAAGCATCAGAAAACCTGTTGGTAAAGGCATCACCAAAACCTATCGGTAAAGACATCACCGAAACCCATCAGTAAAGCATGACCGAGCAACAGGANATCAACTCAGCAACAGAAATTGAATGAAGAAGTCAGCCAACAATCCAAATCCCAAAATAAATGTCTTGGGCAGATGGTTACCAAAAATCAGAAACCCATCGGTAAAGCATTCTCAAGCATCAGAAAACCTGTTGGTAAAGGCATCACCAAAACCTATCGGTAAAGACATCACCGAAACCCATCAGTAAAGCATGACCGAGCAACAGGAAAAAAACATGCCTGAGTAATAGAACCCGAGTGATAGAGACAAGCAAAGAACTAAGGAAAACATCTTTTTGGTTGAGCAGGATTGCCAATGACCCAAGATGCTCCTGCATCAGACACCTGCTAGGTAAATAGAAATGATTCCTTGAATCATGTATCAAGTCCAACCTGAAATGAATCCAACTTAGATTGAGAAATCCAAGATGAGTCCTCAATTGGTCTGTTCTTCCATTTTACCAGATATTCTATGTATTCCTTTCCTCTTGTACTTCTACCAATTCTTTGTTTCAAAATCTTCTCAACTTCTTCTATCTGCTTCTTAGGATAATCACATGGTACTATTATTTCTTCATTAGGTTCATGATATTCATACAAGTCTGAAATATTAAATATAGGTGATATATCCATGTCATTAGGTAATTCAACTTCGTAAGCATTTCCACTATCAAACCTTATTAGTATTTTGCAAAGACCAAATTTCTTCATCTTCAATTTATCATATGTTCCAATAGGAAATATTCCTTTCTTCAAATGAACCATCACTGCATCACCAACCTCAAATGTTTTATTTTTTCTTGATTTGCCTGCACTATCTTTGTACTTTTTATTACTCTTTTCCAGCTTTTGTTTTACATCTTCATGCAATGTCTTCATAAATTCTGCAAATTCTTCTGCTTTAGCACTTCTTTTATCTTCACCAACAATATCTCTCAAATCTGATATACCTCTCAGTTGTGTGCCATGAAAAATATCAAAAGGTTTCTTTCCAGTGCTTCTGTTTACTGAACTGTTATATGCAAATTCTTCTTGTGCCAACATCAAATCCCAATTACTTGGTGTATCTCCAACTAAGCATCTCAAAAAATTACCCAAACTTCAATTTACAACCTCTATTTTTCCATCAGTCTATGGATGAAATGTAGAACTAAAATTTAACTCAGTATCCATCTTCTTCCAAAGTGTTCTCCAAAAATATCCATCAAACTTGTCGTCTCGGTCAGAAATGATACTGTTTGGTAATCCATGCAATCTGAAAATTTCCTTAAAGAAAATATTTTATATATGTACTGCATCTGATGTTTTCTTACATGGTATGAAATGTGTCATCTTATAAAATCTATACACAAAAAAAAATATAGAATCATTACCTCTTGTTGTCCTAAGTAAGCCAAGAACAAAATCCATGTTGATATCACTCCAAGGTTTCTCAGGAACAGTAATAGGTGTATACTATTATATTATGGTGACTGATCAGGAAAGTGATTTACCTTTTAAGTGATTTAGATTTTTGAAAGGCGTGGGGTTCGGAGCCAGAGCCCCTGAGCAATTTTTTTTTGAGTCTTATTTTTGGCCAATTACTTGACCGACATGTTCTAACCCTAAAGCGGCATAAATTTTGTATAAATTGGCTTAGGGTTAGGGTTTCATTATTATGTTGTATGTTTTATGGTGGTATTGAGCTGTGAGGGATCTGCACATTGTGATCTAATTGTAATCATTGGATAAGAATAATATTGGACTTTGTTGTTTGGTGGACATAGCCCAAGGATTGGGCGAACCACCGTAAATCTTTGTGTCTTGTGTTCTCTTCTGGTTTCGTTTATTATTCTCTATTATAGATTATATTTCTGCATGTAATTTTTATTTTTGCCTTATTAATCCTAACAAGTGGTATCAGAGCTACAGTTGTTTTTAGTTACCCTCTATAGGAAGGTCTCACGGTTGAGTGGGAATCTCACGTTCAAGTGGGATTTATGGTAGATGAGGGTAGGTTGAAGGTTGACAAGTTTAATGGGCAGAAATTTTAGTTATGGAAAATGCAGATGGAGGACTATCTCTATCAGAAGGATTTATGGCAACCTTTGGGAGGAATGTCAAAGAAAGATCCAGCTATGTCTCAGGAGGACTAGAAAATTCTAGAGATGAAAGGCACTAGGCAGCATTCGCTTATTCCTAGCTCAATCGGTGCTATTTAATATTACAAAATCAATGACAATTGAAGAGCTGATGGAATCCCTAGCAAAGTTGTATGAAAAGCCTTCCACTTCAAATAAGGTATTTCTTATGAAGCGCTTATTTAATATGAAGATGGTAGAAGGTGGGTCAGTGGCTGATCATTTAAAGGAGTTTAATACAGTTACTAGTCAATTATCCTT
>MU227494.1:1727189-1748460 GCA_018584345.1 Thuja plicata | reverse complement strand
AGTTGGTGCAGTTGAGCAGGTTGAACACAAAATAGTTGTTGTGGATATAGAAACAACACTATGGAACAACATACTTGGGCACATGAGTGAGAAAGGTATGAAATTACTTCACTCAAAGAAAGTTTTACCAGGTCTGAAATGTGTAAATTTAGATTTCTGTGAAAGTTGTGTGTATGGGAAACAAAACAGAGTTAGTTTCTTGAAGGGTGGGAAGGAAAAGAAAGATGATAAATTAGATCTTGTGCATACAGATGTATGGGGGCCAGCTCATGTATCTTCCCTTGGTGGCTCTCTGTATTATGTTACTTTCATTGATGATGCAACTAGGAAAGTATGGATTTATTTCCTTAGGCAAAAATATGATGTGTTTGAAGCTTTTAATAAATGGAAAAGCTTGGTTGAAAATGAGACTGGTAAAAGATTAAAATGTCTCAGATCTAACAATGGTGGTGAGTATTGCAGCAAAGAACTTGAAGATTATTGTTCCTCTAATGGTATCCATAGGTAGAAAATGGTTCCAAGAACTCCACAAGAAAATGGAGTCATTGAATGCATGAATAGGACAATAATGGAGTGTGCAAGGACTATGAGATTGCATGCTAAGCTCCCCTTAAACATGTGGGCAGAGGCTGTAAATACTAGTATTTATTTAATCAATAGAGGTCCCTCGACTCCTTTGGCTTGTGGCATTCCAGAGGAAGCATGGACTGGTAAGAAAGTAAGTTATTCTTTTCTCAAAACCTTTGGTTGTGAAGCATTTGCACATATAGATTTTGAAAATAGAACCAAGCTGGAAGCAAAATCAAAGAAATGTGTATTTTTTGGATATGGCATTGATTAATTTGGCTATAGACTATTTAATTTTGAGAATCGTAAAATTGTAAGAAGTAGGGATGTCATATTCAATGAGAAAGTGTTGTACAAAGATCTATTGCGATAGCATGAGAAGAAAGACACTGATTATGTAGAGTTGGATGATACTTCAAAAGATAATGTTCCAGTAATTCCTTATGCTCCACAAAAACAGAAACAAAAAATACCACACACCCCAATGAATGTTAGATGGTCAACAAGGCTAAGTAGACCTCCATATAGATTTTCACCTTCTTTGTATTCTATTTTACTATCTGATGCTGGTGAACCTAATTGTTACAATGAAGCTATGTAGGTGGATACAAAGCTTCAGTGGGAGTATGCAATGATAGATGAAATGGACTCCTTGCTGAAAAATTAGACTTGGGATTTATGTAAGTTACCTGCAGGTAAAAGGGCTTTGCATAATAAATGGGTTTACAAGTTGAAAGAAGAATATGGAGGTGTTGACAGGACTTTGTGACCGGGTCTGCCAATAGAGGTAAGTTGTCACCAGGTACCGGGGTACCGGCCAACTTTGCCTATAAAGGTTGTCTGGGGAAATGAGATTCCCCAAGCCTCCAAGCACGTGAGAGTCGGGTCTCGACTGTGCGGGGCTCAGTTGGGAAATGTGACTATTTTGTTCGAGGGGGATATCTGGTTATCTTAACTCATCTTCTCTGGGGATTCAAGTAGGTGGGGTCTCCTGTAAGTGCGCACTCACTTAACAAATAAAGTTCAAAAGATACTGCAGAGTTAGAAATATTTCATCTACCTATAGTTATACTAAACATTCAAAATATCAACAATGCTCTAACACACAACACTAAATACTGAAGAAATATAGAACCATCAGCTCATATTTAATCAATAGCAGATGAAAAGGAGGTCATTAATCTACTTGAAGTATTAGAGAAAAGGACATAAAGAACACAAAGCATAAAATACTGTTAACCAGAGATCAGAATGCCAACAACTTCATTGGTAGAACTTTTCCTTCTCCATTAACTTATCTTCCAGCAAGCACTAGTGCATGTTACAATGGTGGCTCCAAGGGAGAATCTATCTACTAAGAACTTCTAACAACTAAGGAGCATTGAGCTCTACAACTAAGAACTGAGAAAAATGAGATTGCTATTAGCTATGGACTGCAAAATCATCAATTTTTCTGACCCTTAGAATGAGGTCAGACTTATTATTTATACACAAGATTTGACCTAAAACTTAACCTAACTTATTTTACACTTTACAATATAATACTATTTTCTGGTGGCTGGTACTACCTGCACCACACTACAAAAGACCTCGAGATGGAAAAGGTCTGACATGTCAAAGGAATAAGACAAGAAGAGAGGAGTGGGAGAATCAACCTCAAGAAGAGATCCAGGAGGAGAAAGAAGAAATCTGATCCCCCGATGATTGAGGCTACATGCCTCATAAATGGGAAAGAAACCCCCTATCTCCGATGCACCAGGTGTAACATTGGAGCAGTGCCTTAGGAAGACCATCTATCAGAAACCTCTTGTCGAGCTGACATTCCTTGTTGTGGTTACCTATCTTCTGACAACCTTTATTAACTGCCTGGAAAGTTACCAGTCGGTCTTGGGAACCAACACACGGGTCACTTAAAGAATACAAAAATGTAGGATCTAGAATTCTGAGATCTGGGAACTTGCATTTTGAAAGAATGAATAAAAATATATCTCCTGACAAGATTCTCCGGACTCCAGAGAACTTTATTGTTCCTTATAAATTTTCCCAAGCCTCCAACACTTGGCCTATGCTTTCTTCATCTACACTTCAAATTCTGTCCCACCAACTGCAAACAGCCTCTAATGCTTCCTCAACATCTCTGGCCCTATTCCAGAATTCATCCACCATCTTGATGGAATCATGCGAACAGATCATTGTCTTGGACAATCTGGATAACTTGCCCTAGTCAAAATCTCTGGTAGGCAGATACAGGGACTCCATTCGCTCATCAAACTTTCTAAGGATGTAGTCCTCTGGGGTACATGTTCTAGTGGTGAAAGGATCAACTTGTGATACTCCCACCATGAATTCTTGAAACAAGCCCAAGGGGTATTGGGCAGTAGTCACTTTCTCTTTCAAGGCCTTAACTAGTTCCTTGCATACCTCAATCTTGAGGAAAAGTCTGGAGTACTGGGCCTGGAGGGAATCATATGATTCATCTCCCAAAATCCCTACCTTTGTGGTGACTTCTTCTCCTATGTTGCAGATTTTTTCTAGCCCAACCTTCCACTTTTTATACTTTGCTAAATCTTGCTCCCATATGAGAGCAGAGCCCTTTTCCTGGCTAAGAAGAGAATCAACCCGATAAAGGTCTGGGAGTGAGGCCACTAGAAATTGTCTCATAGTGGCTACGTTCTCAGTGCCCCACCCATCCATAGCCTATGCTTTCTTCTTCATGATTCATAGAGAATCCACATCACCCTGTGCAAGCGGCAATCTGGAGGAAGGGGTTTCGAGGTGGATCTTAGACAAAGGTTGTGTAAGTTCTGCCAGATGTGCAAGGAGATTGGCATTTGTCTCTCTTTCCTCCTTCAGCTTTTGGCCTTACTTGATGTATCTAGCCTCTACCACCTTGCTGGCTTCTTTCAGTAAATCCAGCTCACCCTGTTTGTCTCTCCTCCCCAGTGCTACTTATGTTATGTTGTAATCTTTGGGCCTTACGACTGTTGCCTCTGCATCTGGTGGGAGTGTTGTGATGATCACAACTATGCTACCTGTTGGACCAATCTAGAGAGTATGGACGGTCCGTACTTTCTTAGGATTTTTAGACTCTGCATTCTTGGCCATCATCTCGGCAAACGAGAGTGTAGTGCCCGATGTCGCCATCGGGGTCTTTCTTTTATTTGATTTGACCAACCATTGGGGTGGCTGGGGTGGCTTCACCATTAAGACCTGTTCATTGGGATTCCTTTTGGAATCAAGTGGTACATTCCCAGAATGTACATTGTCTTTGGGCTCTTTCTCCCCCTCTTGTTCTGGTTCCTTTTCTTGTTCTTGTTCCTTAGAACCTTCAATTTTTTCCACCATACTGGTGTCTTCGGTTGTACTATCCAGAATCTTTTCTCCAATCTCAATATCATCTGTATTTTCAGGGACCTCCTCATCCCTCCTAGCATAAGATGATTCTACATTTTCATTGTCTAGGGCTTCTTGATCAATCTTTTGTTGCTCTTCTTGGGCCTTATTGGCCTCATCTATTAGAATATTCTCCTCCACCAGAACATCCTCTAGAGGTGGGTGGGGTCTTTGGCCAAAATTTAACAAGGCGGCCACCATTAAGACCTCACCAAATGTNCTCTGGGGCACTTGATCACCCTGACTAACCAAAGGCATTTGGAGCATGATGATCGAAGCTATGATTGATCCCGTGGGTCTGGGTTCCCCGACCATCATATTCTCATCTGTGTGTTGCCTTGGTGTGTCTTCAGCCTCCTGGACCGGTATCTTCTCATTCTCAGGCCTTGTTTGTACTTCTTCTCAAGCCTCTTGTTCTGATGTATCCTTCTCTCCTAGGATTTCCTTTTCTATGGGGATCTCTTCTTTATCCTGAGCTGCAATCTCCTCCACCGCATGACCTATAGCTTGTGGGAGTTCCATGAGCTTCTCCGCTAACAAAGTGTTGTCAAAATCATCATGCGGGGGTGAGGAGTCTGAAATATCTTCTAGTTCAGGAGAGTCTAAACTGACATCCATTAGGGGCATATCCAGCATACCAGGACTGACAACTATGCTTGGTGTAGGGGTCACCTTCTTCTTCTACTTTCTCATCAGCAGAGCCCTGGTGTCTAGAATTCTAGTAGACTCCACCTTAGTGAAAGTATGGCTGCTCGTCATTGCCACTAGCAATGGGGATCCCACTGGGTGAGAAGATGTCATTGGAGCTACAAGGAGACCGGAGGCTACCTGCATACTTATTTGCTGACTGGCCAGCTTTACCGACTCCATTTCTTGATGTAGCTAAGCCATCAAAAGGGTGGGGACCTAGGGAGGCACTTTGGGAACCGAGACACCCTCTTTTGCTTTTCCTTTACTTTTTATTGGTTCAACAGCTGTGAAAGATGAAGAAGGTCCAGCACTGGCTAAAGAGGTGGTGACCCATTTGATCGTTGGCTTCTTTCGAGTGCTCTTAGGACACGCCCATGTGAAATACTGGTGACTTGCTTCTATAATGGGTTGACATTACCCCTTTAATTTTTAGGTCCTCAGGGGTGGCCCAATCCACTGGAGGGAGATCTAATTTATCCAGCCCTTGCCCCTTGTATGTTGGATCCTCCAGCAACCCATCATCTGAAAATCCCTTTAGGAAATTCTGAAGGTCAAGTGCTTTCATGAGCCCTTTGCTCATTCACGAATGCTATCAGGCCCAAAGATTGAAACTGTCTTGTCAGTCTGCCCAAAAATATTCAATGTCTACTTTGTGGGGCGGGGATGCCTAGGGAAGTGTTGTGGTAATCTTTCTGAGAGGATTGTAATTCTTTGAGGCATCATAGAATTCTACCAGCCCCAGGTTTTTCAATTCACTTTCTGCCTCCTGAGCTGTGGCGAGGCTGCATGTATAATTCCCGCATGAGAATGGGAATGGGATGTTGATGACCTTCTTCAATGTAAAGAAGGCATGCAGATCCATCATTTGCCAGTAGAACTCTAAAAGAATAATTCTATCCCCGCAATACTGGAGAAGAAGATGGGGCTTCTCGTTGAAGCCGATCACCCAAATGTAGGTGTGATGTTGGAATTGAATAAAATAGCGGCCATAGCTGCTGACCAGAGTCATCACCACTTGTGATAGTCAGTACCCAGAATCCTGAGTAAGTATTAGAATGTTGTGGTAAATAAAAGCATCATTTACCTGATAGAAATTTGATAAATTGAGTTCCCATTGCACCTAGGGATAATGGTCCCATGGTGTCATTTGGCTCGGCCTGTTTCCAAGCTCCCCAACTATTCCCAAACCTAGAAAATCTGGTCTTTGTTGTGCTAGTGCTCATAGCACGTATGATGTCATGTAGAACTTAGAGTTCTGGGCAACCCCCTTCAGCTGGTTTTCCACGTGGTTAGCTATGAGGGCCGCCCAATTGAAATTTTGACTGCGAGTGGTGATGCAGTATAGAAAGTAGTACATCCATGCCGATAAATCATGGGCATGGGGTAATCTAAAGATCCTGCATAAAAATACAATGCCCACTTGGATGGGCTCTTTAAATTCCCTACGGGTAATTTCCAACTTCATCCTCCTGTAATCCCTCTTTGGGATTTTTAGCTAGTGGTTGTTGATATGTTGTCAGGAAATAAGTTCAGCGCCCTTAAACTCCTGCAATGTCTAGAGTTGATTCCAGACAATGGATCCATTAAACTATGGGATCCCTAGCCCGAGGGGAAAGTTGCTGCATCCAAGGTGATGATGGTTGCTGGGTACTATAGTGGCTGGGGATCCAGGAGTAAGACAGTCTGAGTTGGTGCATTATACAATGTTTCTAGTTGGAGTATTAACTCCGGTGATTACACCAAACAAGGAAATTTTTCTGCCTTAATGATACCAGAGGCGGCGATCTGAGTGGCTAGATTGTCTCCAGTGGCCTTCAGTTTGTAAATGGCTTGAATCAAGCCTTGCATTTCCACCCAAGGTCCAAAACCTGTGTCCGTTATTTCCTAAACTCTGGACTCTATCTTTGATCCCACAAGGGCACCATGCTTGGGATATTTGGAGGTCAAGGGAAGCTTTGCTAACAACCTCTCAGCCTTGGTTTTAGTGGTCGCTCGGGTGGACATGGTAGGCAGCTCTGGGCTGGAAGGAGGGGTAATCACTTCAGACATATTTGATCAACTTATCTGCAACCTGTAAGACTGGAGAACTGTTAGAACGTCATATATATATATAATGTTAGAACTCCAGGGAAATTGTCACCACCCTGCACCTGCTCAACAAGTGTTAGCATACATCAAAAAGTCCTAGAATACTTGTAATAAACATGAATAGGACTCCAGGGGAAATTGAACCAAATGACAAGGGGAAACACAGGACAAGGAATATCCCAAGACCCAAAACCTGAATAATTTAGCCATTGTTGCGCCGATGTGACCAGTAAGAAACCCTATTTGGCTAACGTGGGTTGGCATGTGGTCAGATGACAGGTGACATAAAGGCATTAATGGCCATAAGTGGGCTGACACATGGTAAAATAAATGCCAGATGGGACATGGTTTGAATGCTCGCTCATGGGAAATTAATCCTTCCATTAAGGTGATGAGATGGAGGAGAGAGAAAGCTGCCATGGCTCAAACCAGCGAGGTGTCGAGTTTGAACCATGGTGACTCTATCTCATTGAGCTCGGTCTCATGGGTGAAAATTCATGATAGAGCATGAGGAACTCACAAGCTTGGAAGGATATACAAGATATATACATACAAAAAATGGAGGGTTGAGGACCAAAACACATATACATAAGATATACAGCATTTACAAGCCTTTAAAAATTTATACAACTATACACATATATGCACGAACTAATCTAAGACAATATACATTATTGACATTAATCTACAACTGCGTAGAGGGTGGATAACCCTCTGGCAGAGCCAACCCACCAATGGGAGGTGAACCAAAAATAAAACACAAAACAAAAAACCAGCAGAACAAATGAAGACCAAAGAAGAAAAGGGAACAACAAAAAAAAACACAAAGAGACCAGAGAACCTACCTGAAACCCAAAGAAGAGTAGGGAAAGAGCACACTAGGATCACTCCTATAACAAGTTCTACCTTCAAATGATTATGAACAGGTACCTTGAATCAACTGGCAACAACCCACTAAGCATAGAGTAATCACAGTTTAGTCACCTAAGAATCGCTCTAAGTGCATAAGTGATTTAATCATGGTAACTATAAAAGTGGCTTATAATTTCTATTTATACCCAAGGTAAAAGAAAGTTACCCCTTCTGCAAACTCTAGAACAGGAAGAACTCTGGACTCCGAGCCTAGGGATTCCATACAACCATATCTCCTCGCAAGGAGAAGACATTACGGTAGAGAATCCCAGAGTCTGGAATCCAGCTATGGAAAGAACACACTCTGGGACCGGGTCTGGGAGACACAAAAGACAAAAGAAAAGAAAACAAACCTCATGAGAGGAAAAACCTAGAGAACAAAGAAAAGAAAAATAAAGACAAAGAAAACAAGGCAAGAGCCAAAAGAGAAAAGGGGGGGGACCCAACATTTTGCACACAAAATGTAGGGATGGGTATGCAGGGCATAACAAATGGAAAATATCTGGGACAAATGCCTTAGTGCATTTGAGAACCATAGAATCTCTGGTTAGCAAAACTGGAACCAATCGTTACTCAGAGCATCCTGTCTGTGAGGCGTGAAGCGTTTGAGAAAATTTGGCTCATACATGATTCAATCCATAGTCTTTCATCAATTGTGAAGTGTGTGCTTTGGAAGAAAATCAAGTCGATGACCTCTGGGAGAAGCAGAGAAGAGGCACTCAATGTATCGATCCAAAGTCATCAAATTTACTCATTTCCCCTAGATACCAGAGTTTCTCCATCCTTTTCTTTCCTTCTCATTTTATTATTTTTTGGATGGGGAGGGTGGTACTTCTTTCACCATTAATCTTAACCTTAGCTAATTTTAATAGCAGTACTTCTTTCACCTTTCCATCTACTTAAAATTGCTAAATAGGGGAGAAAAAATCAGGTCCCGGGAAGAATTTGAATGTTTTTCAAACTTGGGCCGATAGACTAGTGTGACCGATCTACCCTCGGTGTGTCTGATTACTTGTTCCTTTATATTTTGAGTTAACTAATTTCCAGACTTCCAGGGATGAATCTGATGAAGATTACTCATAGCCTTTTACCAAACTTACAATAACTCTAGAGATCAGACCAATTCCACGATGCTAACAATAGATTCCAAGTTCACCAAAATGCAAAAGGTACCATCCCAGAGACTAGATGTTATGTAAAGCATACCAGCCTACAAAAAGGGAGGGCAAAATATTGGGGTCTGAAAAATAAAACAAAGAAAGCCAAGAGAACAAAAAGAAAAGGAGTGGCCCCAGAGGGAAACCAACAACTATTTACAAGGCACCCCAAATAGGGCACTGAGAAAGATATTTACAAGCAGGAAGATTTACATGTAATACACCTTTGGACACACCTGCCTCATTCCAAATAATATTTGAGAAACTGTCCATTGACAGGAAATGGGACGGGTTCCCCAGTCATGGTATTGAGGTGATAGGTATTTTCCCTGTAGATCTCTGAGGTCAAATATGGTCTAAGCTAGAGCAATTGAAATTTGGCGTGCTTTCCTTTCTTTTCCTTGGCCTTATCCCACAAGAGGACCAAGTCTGAAATATGAAAGGCCTTGTACTGGGCTCTCCGGTCAAACCATCATTTCACTACTGCTTGGTGACATGCAAAATGTTCAAGGGATGCATCTCTTTGTTCTTCCATTCACACTAGATTTAGGAGCTGAACCTCCACAATATTGTCCCAATTGTTGAATTCCTGCATAAATTGTAAAACCAGGATTTGTAGGTTAATGGGGAACATTGGGTTCTGGTCATAAACTAGATGGAGTGGGGATGTTCCCAAGGTGGCCTTAATTTGAATGTGATCTACCCAGAGGGAGAATCTCAACTTTTGGTGCCAGTCCCAGGGATTCTATTCTAATAGGTGTTTGATCGCTTCAAGCAATTTTTTGTTGGTTCATTCAGCAACACCATTACCCTAGGGGTGATAATTACTGGAGAACTTCAGAGTGATCTTCATATCATAGGTCCATTCAATTAATTGTTCCAAAGCAAATGCCAGACCATTGTCACACACTATAGCGAAGGGCATTCCAAAGCTTGTGACGATGTTTACTTCCAGGAATTTAATGACTACATCTGTCGTGTTGTTTTTATAAGGTATTGCTTCAGACCACCAGGTGCAATAATTAGTAGTAGTTAAGATGTACCAGTGGTTGGTAGATGAGTTGGGGTTGATTTCCCTGATGAAATCAAATTCCCATTGGGTGAGAGGTCTAGCTTCAAAAATTGGCTACAAAGGCATAGCCGGATTATGCTCATGATGTGCCATAGTTTGGCAAGTATCACACTTCCAGATGTGAGTATAGACATATTTGAAGATATAGGGCCAATAGTATCTAGCCCAGTGGATCTGACGGGCAGTGGTGTCAGCTAAGCCATGCCCAGTTCCAAACTTCCCATAAAATTCTTTGATTATTTTTGTAGCTTGAACCCTATCAATGCACCGGAGGTACACTCCTTCATAGTTTCTATGAAAAAGTGTGGCATTTTTTATCATGAAGTGTGCACTTTTCAATCATAGGGTGAGACATTTGTTTGGAGGCAATCCCTCTGGGCACCTGCTATTCAACAACAAGTACACCAGGTCTGTATACCATGGATCTTGAGTGATGGACTCCACTATATATGTCTGACATTCAATGTGGGGAGTCTCTTNACTCCTTCATAGTTTCTATGAAAAAGTGTGGCATTTTTTATCATGAAGTGTGCACTTTTCAATCATAGGGTGAGACATTTGTTTGGAGGCAATCCCTCTGGGCACCTGTTATTCAACAACAAGTACACCAGGTCTGTATACCATGGATCTTGAGTGATGGACTCCACTATATATGTCTGACATTCAATGTGGGGAGTCTCTTCTTCCATCACTCTACATAGTCCCTAGCCTCAGACTATCTTCATGGATTGCATTTCCAAATCATATTCCTAGAGGATGGCCATCTATTTTCCCTATCTCTCACCCAACTCACTCTACATCAGCAGAGATTTCACTACCTGGTCTGAGATAATAGCATGCACCTTGCTCCAGAGAATATAATGCCATAATTTATTCACAGTGCAAACGAGAGAAAAGGCCTGCTTTTCCAAGGGTGAATACTGTACTTCGGCATTCTTGAAGGGGGAGCTCATAAAATCTATTGGTCATTCTTCCCATTCAACCTTTTGGGTCAATACTACCGCGGCATAATGCGGCAAAGCAAAGAAAATAGATATAAAAAGGGAGGGAATAGTCTGGACTAGCTAGAACTGGTGCCTCTGTTATCATCTGTTTAATCTGGGTGAACACCTACTTTTCTTTAGGACTCCACTCAATTTTGGTGTCTTTCTTCATCATTTTGTTAAGTTTTTTTATGATCTCGGTGAATCCAATATGAACTATCGAACAAAGTTGATCTTTCCAAAGAAAGACTTCATTTCTTTCTTACTGCCAGGCATTTCTAGGTTTAGTAGTGCTTCAACTCTCTCAGAGTTGATGGATATACCCTTCTCGGAGACAATATGCCCAAGAAATTTCTCTTCAGTGACCCCAAATATGCATTTTTTAGGGTTGAGGGATATTCCATACCGGCGACATCTCTCGCAAATCTGAGCGAGGTGGGCAGAATGATCACGCCTGTCCCAGGAAAAGATGATCAAATCATCCATGGAGATGATTATACACCAGTTCACAAGGCCCTCGAACGCAATTTCCATAGCCTTCTAAAATATGGCCCCTGTGTTAATCAAGCCAAAGGGCATTTTTCAATAGAAAAATGGTTCCCACTTGGTGGTAAATGTTGTTTTGTCTCTATCTTCATATTTAACCATGACCTGGTTATACCCAGAGTACCCATCTAAGAAGGACATCATTTGTAATCTGTTCACGATTTGTAATACCTCATCCAGTGAGGGGAGAGGGTGATTGTCTTTCTTGGAGGCTTTATTCAAATTTTGGGAATCCATGCAAAGGAAAATTTTGCAGCTTTTCTTTCTTATAGGGACGAGGTTGGCAACCCACATAGTGTGCTGGATGGGAAATATTATCCGGGCTGACAATAGTTTTTGAACCTCCTAATAAATCAGAGGCTCGATTAGTGGGTTGACAGGTCATTGCTTTTTTCAGAAGGGCTTAGCATCAAGTTTGAGTGGGATGGTATGAGTCATGATGGATGTATCGTATGTCTTCAGATCCTCATACCCCCATGCAATCACATCAATGTATTCTTAGAGAACCGTGAGAATCTTCTCCTTCTCCTCAGGGAAGCAGGAGGTGCCAATGTGTATCATTTTCTCTTCACTGGGCTGGCTGATGTTTACTTTCTCAAATTTTCCTCCCTCAAAGAAGGATGATATCTTTTCCTAGCCCCGAGGGTCTGAGTCAAATATTTGTTCAAGTGTGACCATCCCTTTCAGAATGGTGTTTTTTGGTAAGTACATGATCCCATCATCTTCATCACCCTACCCAGTATCGTCATGGTCTCTCTCTTCCACTATCTAGTCCTCAAAGACACCAACATTGGCCATGAAGGCCAGGATATGTTGGTCATCCTCAAAGACCTAAAAATAGGTGACATTGTCAGGAATGGACAAGGCGGGGATCATCTCAACAAAAAATCTCCGAAGTTGCGAGCCAGCCATGGGCTCAAGTGTGCTGGCAGAAACAACAAAGGCATCTGGGACATAATTTCATCTCCAGGGAATAAGATCAATGCCAAAGGCATCAAAATCATCAATAAGGCTCCATGCCTGGTTGCAGTATGCAGCCAACCTCTTATCATGGCAGGTATATTGACTCGGGACTTTCTTGACAATCAACTCTGAATCACCCAGGGCCCGGAGGCAAGTGATTCCTTTACTTAGTGCAAACAGGAGTCTAAGGACCAAAGCCTCATAATCTGTGATGTTATTCATGCAGTTGAACTATATCCTTTAGGATGCAAGGAAGGATTTTCCCCGCAGGTTGATTAATTCTACTCCAGCCCCACAGCCCTGTTTGGATCAGGACCCATCAAATTTAAGGGTCCACAAGTCATCATTTGTTGTCTGGGGTTGGGAGGACGAAGTGGGCTTTCGATNCTAAGGACCAAAGCCTCATAATCTGTGATGTTATTCATGCAGTTGAACTATATCCTTTAGGATGCAAGGAAGGATTTTCCCCGCAGGTTGATTAATTCTACTCCAGCCCCACAGCCCTATTTGGATCAGGACCCATCAAATTTAAGGGTCCACAAGTCATCATTTGTTGTCTGGGGTTGGGAGGACGAAGTGGGCTTTCGATTATTTTTGGGAGGATTAGGAGGGGTTTCCTCTGGTGTTGATTGTACGCTGGTGAGGTTTGTCTCTGGAGGGATCTATGGTTGGGATTCCCTGACATGCAGCATCAAAAATGTGCTCTCATTAGGAGCACTGGGTCCCGGGGAATCACGTGTGTGTTCTTTCCTCTGGAGGGCATTGATATGTCAGGTAGCAGCAGCAAGGCAAGGTTCACACTCTAGCTCTGAATGTTTCTGGTAATGTACCCAACACCAAGTGTCAGATGAGAGCATGGTGGGGGTTGCTGTGGTACCCTGAGAGTTAACCTCAACCCTTAATTTTTCTTCTAGGTCCTGGGTTCTCTGCAAAACTATGGGGTCTTCCCCCGAGGTGAAATCAAATGTTAAGATCTCAAGGGGTTGGTACATCCCCAGGGAAGTCTCAAAGAATAGGACCTCATTCACCCTCCTAGCTTTGGTGAGGTCCTGTCTCATCTAGGGCTTTCTTTCGACCTAGATCTTGTTAGATTCTCCTTCCCAGGGGAGCCATAAGTGGGAGAAGTCAGTCAAGAAGTATCCATGCAAGGACTTGGACCAATTCTGACTTAATAACATCCCATAATTCTCTGGGATGTCCACCACTTGGATGTCAATTGTGCTAGCTATCCTGGGTCCTGGATGAGTTAAATATGGACATTCTTCAGTTCACCCACCATTTTTATAGTAGTTTTATCCAGTTGGATTACTGCACCGTTAGACGGGATTGGTTGGAATCCAAGCTTCTGACATATGGATAAAGGCATGATGTTTCCCGAAGCCCCAGAATCTACTAGGAAGTTGTGTATATTCTTTCCTTGTATGTTTAGGCCTAGCAAGAAGGGAGGATCTTCAATGTTTCCCTAAAAGACATTCACATTGGCATCTTCAAAAGACACAGTCTTAGGTGGGTGGCTGACGGCTTTTGGGTTTCCCAAGAGCTTCAGAAGGGACTTCTTCTGCTCAGGATAGTTGAGTAAAACCTCCATCAAGGTCATGGAGGTGGTGGTCTATTCTAATTCCTTCATGATGTCAAACCTTCCTCCTGGGAATTGGTGGCTTCCCTCAGCCGAGTCCTTAGCTTGGTTAGAGCTAGAACCTTTTAGAGGGATAGACCGATCAGTCGTGTTGTCCCAGGGAGGAGTGTCCTTGGGAGGGATGGGCATGTAAACTGGTCCTTTACCACCCTGACTCTGAGTGTTGTAGGGAGTTCATGGGTTGGTAAAGGCATTGGCCTCAAAGGTTGGGATAGATACATCAAAGAACCCATGTAGTTTAGGTTTGTCTTCATCTTCTGTGGTAGTCCCAAAGAAGATGGTCTCACAAGCGAAGGCACCATGAGTGGGCTCTTGTACAGGAGGATCTAGGGGAGTAGGATCAAAATCTTGTTGTCTATCTAGCTAGGAAATCATGATGACCTTCTCCAGCATAGCACAGTTTACCTCATTGTGGGAGCCTGTGTCATGCAATCTACACCAGTTGGCCATGGGCTGGAAGTCTGGGACTAGAGTGAAATGAGAAGGTCCAATGCCACCCTAATTAGTGTTTTGGTTCAAAGGCAGACCTCTGGTGTTAGCATTNTTATTTCATTATTGTTGATTACGCCAAGGCCCGTTGTTGTAGTTTCTTCCTCTGACATTATTGTTTTGTTGGCCAAAGAAAATATTTCCTCTGGGAATCAAAATTCTGGGGTGCGTAGGACCTCACCTTCAGTTGACCCATGTCCACAGTCAATGTAGACAACATTCACCAAAGAGACTCAACCTCGATGGTCAACTGGGTGTTCACATCATAGTGTGACAGTTGTTGTTGGTTCCTTGGGAAAGCAGTAGTATTCACCAAAGTTGAGGGTGGCAATCCCCTAGCCACAAACAATTGGAAGAAAGGCACTCCAAGCGGTTGTGTCTGTGGTTGTTGCATTTTCTGCGACTGGTTCCAAGGAAAAGATTCCAGACCTGGTGTTGTTTGGGTCTGAGATGGATATACATACTGGGCCTACTGGTCTATCAGTGGTGGTGGTGGATTCATGGCCATTGCAGGGGCACCCATTGCCTGTTTAGGGTTATATCCTCTGACATAAGAAGTTTCACTGGGTTTCATGTTGAATGGAATGCTCTACCCAATCCCGCCCGGGGATTTGTTAAGACCACGGGACAATTCTAAGGCTAGGTTGTAAACCTCCGCCAAAGTATCCCGATCACTAGGGGTGGTGGTTCTCCAGAGGAGAGTGGCAACGAAGGGGTCCATAGTGTTGAGATAGGTTTGGATAGTTACATCCACAAATGGGATGAAGGGACCCATGCACCACTTCGAGGCATTTTGGAACTGATGGTTGAATGCTGCAAGGGGCTCATTCAGTTCCTTCTTGACATAAATGAACTAGTTTTGGGACCATGCTGGGTCCATGTGCATGTGGAAGGCAGCCAAGAAGGCATCCTCCATGTCCTGCCAACTATTGATGGAGTTAGCAAGAAGGTTAAGGTACCAGTTCAGTTTGTTCTATCCCAGGGATAGAGGGAACATCCGGGTCACAATGTCTTGATGTTGGATCTGGTGTTGGTTCATGGCATCTTTATATGCCTATAGATGCTCTTCTACTATTTGTGAGTCTAAGTGCTCATATCAGGGACAAATCTTTTCTGGGTGCGAAGGTAAATCATTGGCTGCACCCACAAAAGTTCCCATTGGGGACCCGATATTTCTAAAATACACAGCCATTGTTGGAGTTGGATTTTGACTAGGTTGAGTGTTAATTCCTGGGATCATCTAGGGGACTTGGGTATTCTGTGGTATGCTAGATCCTGAGATAATGGTGGCTGACTTGTCTTTCGGGGTCTATTTCTTTCGAGCGGAAGGCTTGAGTTTGACAAACCGTCCGAGATTGGGAGTTGATCTAAGAATTATTTCAAATCTTGCTGGTGAAAATGATCCAATCCCAGTGAAGGCTTGAATCCTAAAACTATGGCTTGGGGAACCCTCGAGCAGTGTAAAATTTGAATCCTCAGAGGGGGATGAGTTCATGCCCTCCCTCTAGTGCTAGTTTCTGTTGATGGGACTTTGTGACTAGGTCTACCAACAAGAGTAAGTTGTCACTGGGTACCGGGGTACCAGCCAACTTCACCTGTAAAGGTTGTCCAGGGAAATGAGATTCTCCAGGCCTCCAAGCACGTGAGAGTCGAGTCTCGATAGTGCGGGGCTCAGTTGGGAAATGTGACTATTTTGTTTGAGGGGGATAGTTGGTTATCTTAACTCGTCTTCTCCGAGAATTCAAGTAGGTGGGGTCTCCTGCAAGTGTGCACTCACTTAACAAATAAACTTCAAAAGATACTGCAGAGTTAGAAATATTTCATCTACCTATAGTTATAATAAACATTCAAAACATCAACAATGCTCTAACACACCACACTAAATACTAAAGAAATACAGAACCATCATCTCATATTTAATCAATAGCAAAGGAAAAGGAGGTTGTTAATCTACTTGAAGTATTAGAGAAAAGGACATAAAGAACACAAAGCATAAAATACCATTAACTAGAGATTAGAATGCCAACAACTTCATTGGTAGAACTCTTCCTTCTCCATTAACATATCTTCAAGAAAGCACTGGTGTGTGTTATAATGGTGGCTCCAAGTGAGCATCTATCTACTAAGAACTTCTAACAACTAAGGAGCATTGAGCTCTGTAACTAAGAACTGAGAAAAACTAGATTGCTATTAGCTATGGACTGAAAAATTATCAATTTCACCAACCCTTGGAATGAGGTCAGACTTATTATTTATACACAAGATTTCACCTAAAACTTAACCTAACTTATTTTACACTTTACAATATAATACTATTTTCTAGTGGCCAATACTACCTGCACCACGCTACAAAAGTCCTCGAGACAGAAAATGTCTGACATGTCAGAGGAATAAGACAAGAAGAGAGGAGTGGGAGAATCGGCCTCAAGAAGAGATCCCGAAGGAGAAAGAAGAAATCCAATCCCCTAGGGATTGAGGCTACATGCCTCATAAATGGGAAAGCAACGCCCTATCTCCGATGCACCAAGTGTAACATTGGAGCAGTGCCTTGGGAAGACCATCTGTCAGAAACCTCTTATCAAGCTGACGTGCCTTGTTGTGGTTACCTATCTTCTAAAAACCTTTATTAACTACCTTGAAAGAGACCGATCAGCCTTGGGAACCAGGAAACAAGTCACTTAAAGAATACAAAAATGTAGGATCCAAAATTTTGAGATCTGGGAACTTGCATTCTGAAAGAATGAATGAATACAAAAACATATCTCTTGATGAGATTCTCCAGACTCTGGAGAACTTTATTGTTCCTTATGATTTTTCCCAAGCCTCCAACACTTGGCCTATGCTTTCTTCATCTACACTTCGGATGCTGTCCCACTGACTACGAACAGCCTCCAATGCTTCCTCAACATCTTCGGCCCCATTCTAGAATTCATCCACCATCTTGATGGCATCATGTGATCAGATCATTGTCTTGGACAATCTAGATAACCTGTCCTAGTCAAAATCTCTGGCAGGTGGATACAAGAACTCCATCCGCTTATCAAACTTGTTGAGGACGTAATCCTCTGGGGTACATGTTCCGGTGGTGAAAGAATTGACTTGTGATACTCCCACCATGAATGCTTGAAATAAGCCCAAGGGGTATTGGGTCGTGGTCACTTTCTCTTTCAAGGCGTTAACCAGTTCCTTGCATACCTCAATATTGAGGACAAGTCTAGAGTACTAGGCCTGGATGGAATCATACAATTCATCTCCCAAAATCCCCGCCTCTATGGCGACTTCTTCTCCTATGTTGCAGATTTCTTCCAGCCCGGCCTTCCAATTTTCATACTTTTCTAAATCTTGCTCCCATACGAGAGTGAAGCCCTTTTCCTGGCTAAGAAGAGAATCAACCTGATAAAGGTCTAGGAGGGACACCGCTAGAAATTGTCTCATAGCGGCTACTTTCTCGATGGCCCACCCATCCACAGCCTGTTCTTTCTTCTTCATGATTTGTAGAGAATCCACATTGCCCTATGCAAGCGGCAATCCAAAGGAAGGGGTTCCAGGGTGGACCTTAGACAAAGGTTGTGTAAGTTCTACCAAAACTATGAGGAGATTGGCATTTGTCTCTCTTTCCTCCTTCAGCTTCTAGCCTTGCTTGATGTATCTAGCCTCTATCACCTTGGTGGCTTCTTTCAGCTATCCAGCTCACCTTGTTTGTCTCTCCTCCCCAGTGCTACTTCTATTATGTTGTAATCTTTGGGCCTTATGTCTATTGCTTATGCATCTGATGGGGGTGTTGTGATGGTCACAACTATGCTACCTATCAGACCATTCTAGAGAGTATGGACGGTCTGTGCTATCTTGGTATTTTTATCCTTTGCATTCTTGGCCATCATCTTGACCAACAAGAGTGTAGCGCTCGATGTCACTGCTAGGGTCTTTCTTTTCTTTCATTCAACCAGCCATTGGAGCGGCTGGGGTGGCTTCACCGTTAAGACCTGTTCATTGGGATTCCTTTCAAAATCAGGTAGTATGTTCCTAGAATGTACATTGTCTTTGGGCTCTTTCTCCCCCTCTTGTTCTAGTTCCTTTTCTTGTTCTTGTTCTTCAGAACCTTCAATTTTTTCCACCATACTGGCGTCTTCAATTGTACTATCTAGAATCCTTTCTTCGGTCTCAATATCATCTGTATTTTTAGGGACCTCCTTGTCTCTCCTGGTGTCAGCTGATTCTACATTTTCATTGTCTGGGGCATCTTAATCAATCTATTGTTGTTGTTCTTGGGACTTATTGGCCTCATCTGTTGGAATATACTCCTCCACCGGAACATCCTCTGGAGGTGGGTGGGGTCTTTGGCCAAAATTTAACAAGGCGGCCACCATTAAGACCTCACCAAATGTGCTCTGGGGCACTTGATCACCCAGAGTAACCAAAGGCATTTGGAGCATGATGATCAAGGGTGCAGATGATCTCGTGGGTCTGGGTTCCCTGACCATCAGTTTCTCATCTGTGTGTTGGCTTGGTGTTTCTTTGGCCTCCTGGACCGGTATCTTCACCTGCTCAGGCCCTGTTTATACTTCTTCTTGAGCTTCTTGTTCTGATGTATCCTTCTCTCCCAGGATTTCCTTTTCTATGGGGATCTCTTCTTTATCCTGAGCTGCAATCTCCTCCACTGCATGACCTATACCTTGTTGGAGTTCCATGAGCTCCTCCTTCAAGAAAGTGTCATCAAAATCATTATGCGGGGGTGAGAAGTCTGAAATATCTTCTAGGTCGAGAGAGTCCAAACTGACATCTATCGAGCGCATATCTGCCATACTGGGACTGGCAACTGTGCTTGGTGTAGGGGTCACCTTCTTCTTCTTCTTTCTCATCAATGGAGCCCCAGTGTCCAGAATACTAGTAGACCCCACCTTAGCAAAAATTTTCCTGCTCATCATTGCCACCAGCAATGGGGATCCCGCCAGGCGAGCAGATGCCATTAGAGCTACAAGGAGGCTGGAGGCTACCTGCTTACTTATTTTCTGACTGGCCATCTTTTCTGACTCCATTTGTTGATGTAGCTGAGCCATTAGAAGGGTGGGGACCTAGGGAGGTAGTTTGGGAACTAGGACACCCTCTTTCTCTTTTCCTTTTCTTGTGCTTGGTTCAGCGGCTGTGAAAGATAAAGAAGGTTTGGCACCGGCTGAAGAGGGGGTGGCCTGTTTGATTGTTGGCTTCTTTCGGGTGCTCTTAGGACATTCCCAGGCAAAATACTGGTGACTTTCTTCTATAATGGTGTGACATACCCCTTCAATTGTTAGGTCCTCAGGGGTGGCCCAATCCACCGGAGGGAGATCTAATTTTTCTAGCCCTTGCCCCTTGTATGCTGGACCCTCTAGTAGCCTGTCATTTAAAAATCCCTTCAGGAAAGTCTGAAGGTCAAGTGCTTTCATGAGCCCTTTGCTCATTCATGAATGCGGTCAAGCTTAGAGATCAAAACTATCTTGGTAGTCTGCCCAAAAACCTTCAATGTCTACTTCGTGGGGTGGGGATGCCTAGGGATGTGTTGTGGCAATCTTTCTAAGAGAATCATAATTCTTCTAGGTGTGGTGGAATTCTACCAGCCCTGGGTTTTTCAATTCACTGTCTGCCTCCCGGGTTGCAGTGAGGCTGCATGTATAATTCTTGCATGAGAATGGGAATGGGACATTGATGACCTTCTTTAATGTAAAGAAGGCGTGCAGATCCATCATCTGTTGGCAGAACTCTAAAAGAATAATTCTATACCCGCAATATCGGGGAAGAAGATGGGGCTTCCTTTTGAAGCCGGTTACTCGAATGTAGGTGTGATGTTGGAATTGAATAAAATAGCAGCCATAGCTGCTGACTAAATTCATCATCGCTTGTGATAGTCAGTACCTAGAATCCTGAGTAAGTGTTAGAATGTTGTGGTAAATGAAAGCATCATTTACCCAATATAAATTTGAGAAACTAAGTTCCCATTGCACCTAGGGATAATGGTCCCATGGTGTCATTTGGCCAAGCCCATTTCCAAGCTCCCCAACTATTCCCAAACCTGGAAAAGCCAGTCTTTGTTGTGCTAGTTCCCATAGAATGTATGATGTCATGTAGAACTTGGAGTTCTTGACAACCCCCTCTGGCTTTTTGTCCACATGGTTGGATATGAGTGCCACCCAGTTGAAAGTCTGACTGTGAGTGGTGATGTAGTAAAGAAAGTAGTACATCCATGCCAAGAAATCCTAGGCATGGGGAAATCTGAAGATCCTACATAAAAATACAATGCCCACCTGGATGGGCTCTTTAAATTCCCTGCGGGGAATTTCCAACTTCATCCTTTTGTAATCCCTCTTTGGGATTTTTAGCCAGTGGCTGTTGATATGTTTCTGGGAAATAATTTTAGCACCCTTGAACTCCTGTAATGTCTAGAGTCTATTCTGGACAATGGATCCATTAAACTGTGAGATCCCCATCCCCGAGGCAAAATTTGTTGCATCCAAGGTGACGATGGTTGCTGGGTACTGTAGTGGCCAGGGATCCAAGAGTAAGATGGTCTAAGTTGACATGTTATACAATGTTTCTAGTTGGAGTATTAACTCTAGTGATTGCACCGAACAAGGAAAGTTTGCCTCCTTGATGATACCGAAGGTGGCGATCTGAGTGGCTAGATTATCTCCAGTGGCCTTCAGTTTGTAAATGGCTTGAATCAAGCCTTGCATTTTTGCCCAAGGTCTGGGCCCTGTGTCCATTATTTCCTGAACTCTAGACTCTATCTTTGATTCCACAAGGG
>MU227494.1:1681220-1695018 GCA_018584345.1 Thuja plicata | reverse complement strand
GTGGATCACACCAAGATCAAGAAAATCAAGAACCTAACAACGGTGATATCATGTCTATAAAAGAGACAACTTAATTCATTACAAATTGAGTGGGTGAATGAATGAAAAGAGGATGCTAAAGAGAAACAGATGAAGAGCAACTTCATACAGTCCTGATCAATCAAGTTGAGGAAAGAGCTAAATTTTTATGTGGACATCGAGCAACAGAGCACAACATCACCGAGAAGAAGTAAAGTGGAGCAAAGGTATTAACAGAGATATATTGATCAGATTAGTTTTATGAGATTACAATAGATCTGAAAATCTGCAACTATAAGTTGTATATGTGAATAGATCATACTGTTTCAGTTTAACCATTGATTCAGAAAGTCTCTTAACCGAGCATGATTTAAAGATCCTTTCTATATTGAGATACATCCCAAGGAGTATCAAAAATTTTGATCATGAAGATAGCATGAGATGCCAGATACCTATTGACAGGCCAAGTGAGTGTTTGATCAAGGAAGGTAGTATAAAGATGCCCGATATCAAGTGACAGACTAAACTTTTAAATCTTCTAACAAGGTCACACCTAACAATTTGTTTTTAACCTTTAACAGGGTTGGCTCTTCACTGAGCTCACTTCAGAAGAGTGAAAATTTTGGGTGACCGGTCCCAAGTGGTTTTTCCCTTAATAGGGTTTCCATGTTAAAAATCCATGTGTCAATGTGTTTATGAGTCATTACTTTAGTGTTTTTCATTACACATAGATAATTTGGATTGATTGGTATACTCTAGATAATTTACTCTCTTTCGGTAAATTAACAGACTACTATTCGGTAAACATACAGTAGAAGGTTTAACAAAGCATTCCGAGCAGTAGTATTTTGATAATTGTTTTTGGAGGCATTCATCTTATAGGACTGAAGATAACTAGAGGCTTAATATTGTGGTACTAATTTTTTGGGTTGATTATTAGAATATTTTTGAGGCCACTAATTCACCCCCCCCCCCCCCCCCCCCCCCTCTCAGTTATTACTAACAATGGGGATCAACCCCTGGCATTAGTATTTTGTATTAATAACCCCTTACGAGTCTCGCAATGCATACAATATGTGACATTGATTATTATGATTATGATAATAGTTGTTGTACATATTGTAAGTTCTAGATCTAGATGAATTATTCAAAATTTATAAGAAATTATAAAATATTGTACACACGTAGAAAAGGGCACCCCACTTGGGTGGACTCTTAAGATTCTATCATTGACACTCTTTTCCATGTTTCATTGGTCTTATATTCTAGTTGTAGGAAGTCATTGAATAAGAGGTTACAAGTTGAATTTTGACTAGATATTTATAGTCATCTAAGATGTACAATAGATATTATTGCATCCACATTGATTTCTTATTAGTTACATGTGATCCATAGGTCATAAAGGTTAACTAGTAAAAGATGGAGTTACTTTTAGTTGGGAGGACTTAGTCTTGGAGGATTACACATGGATTAAACTTGGACTATTTGGTCTAGGTATTGACTCATGTTTATGGGCCTATAGGTTTGGAAAACCATTTGTAGCATCCTAGGTGTCCTTAACCTATATGTTAAGGGCTTAAGATGAATATCATATTTTTACCTTTATACAAAGCTATGCTACCATGTTTATCAACGTTTAGAGTATAGATCTTTGATAAAGTATGGAGACTATGTTATGCATTGTAACACCTATTTTTGAATAATATATTGCTATGTTCTTTTAGAAGGCGTGAATTTTTCTTTACAAGGTTTTCCTATGGTTTATTATTCTATCGCATGTGATGTTCTTTTTATTTCTCCTCTCATTCATCTAGCTTCTGTTTATATGGTGTTACTTAACTAAAATTACTATAGATCTAATTATCTAGCATTTCTCTTCTTATTCTATTAGCTAATAATCTACAAGTATTTTTCTTTTAAATCATGTAATAAGAATATATAAACATATATAAGACGTGTGTTCATGAAAGTACATATAATAAGGGACAAGACATGGTGTCCCACAATGTTGCCTACAATGAGGTAAAAGCCTATGTAATGATAATGATGAATACTAGATGAGGATCATGTAAGTACAAAGATGTTAGCATGACAAATATCATAGCATGTGATCATGAGATATAAACATGATAAGGAAGGTAATATATAAACATGTGAACATAAGACAAAAATGAATTAGCATCTTTATGAAAATAAGCAAACCTAACTTTCAAAGCTATCCAATACATCTTTAATCCACCCCAATTCAATAGAAATTATAACCATGAAAGGGCCATATATTTTAATTTTGAAAGAGATAATTTATTACAAAGTACATTGTACTCTACATAGCTTTATAATTATTTAATAAAATATGTGAAAGGCTAAAATCCAACTTGTATGAAAAATAGTTGTCATATTAATTTTATTTGTATAAAGTTGTTGTCGATGGGGTTTTTTTGTCTATAAGAAGTTGAGAGTTGCAAAAACTAAAATTAATTCATGTACTTCTTTAACAAAAAATGCATACTCTTAATATAAACAAAATATATAAAAAGAATTTATAAAAGAAAACAAATAAATGTTTGTCCTAATATACAAAAGAATATTTTTTATAAAAATAAGTAAATATAGCTTTTTAAACCTATGATATACATCTTCTTTAATATAGTATTAGTTAAAAATTGTGATCTTGTAAGAGTCATGATCTTAACTTTTATAAGGAATCGATACACAACAAGATCATACTCTACTTATATGATTAAGACTGAAATTCAATGATCACCCATTTCAAATAAGTTACATTTATCTATTGAAATATGAGAGCGACAACCACTCAAATGCCACCTAGTTGATGATTCATAGAAACAAAATTTCTCCTCAAAAATATCATCCATTTGCTTCTTTTTTTTTTGTAAGAAATTGATACATAACAAGATTGTACTCCATTTATAGGTGTATAAAGTATGAGTATGAGTGAAATTCAATGAACACCCATATCAAAAAAGTTACATTTATTATTCAAAATATGTTTTTTTGAAGGAGAGGTAAACGCTTTTGACCTAGAATTATGAACTTGTGATATCACAAACGAGGGACTTTATCCCCAATTAGAATATTCAACAATAGCATCCCAACAGGTTTTGAACCTTGATGACAAGAACAATAACACCACAACTTAACCATCAATCACATTGTGCCATTATCAACATCTGTCTGATGATTTTTAAAACAAGTTCTTGCTCCAAATAGTTTTTGCATGTCACCAAAGTGTATCAAAACTTCCAAATGCTAAAATCCTCTTTTCATCTATGTGTTTTCTATCAATGAACAAATCACAAACCTCCTTCGACTTTGTGCTCTCACTACATTCCTATCTCAACCTCCTTTAACTTTAAGAAATATACATCCTCAAATGCAATACGAACAACTGAAGGATATACCCCCGCCCTCCGCCCTCCGCCCTCCACCCTCCAACTTAAAAGCAGTAGAATTAAAGACTATCCATTCTACTTAGTGCTCATCCCTTCCATATTTAACCTCTATACCTTAAAAAAAAATACTAATTTCCAATTAGTTAAAAATAGCCCCCCAAGAAAGTAGGACAATTAATTAGTAAGGTGAGCAATGGGTAAGTGCGCATGCATGGTGTATAGGAAATGATACTTGTGCACATGCTCCCATTATGAGTTAAACTGTTAACCCTACGGTTGTGTCAGAGTCTGACCTGTGGTCAATCCACACGCTCTTCTACTTTTATTATTTATGTAACTGCTTCACTAGTTTCGTTTATGTTCCTTCCTCTGTATTCACGCCTCTGTTACATGCACAGATCAAGCCCCTGATCACATGGTACAGTTTCATATGACCGTTTGGGGTCGAATCTGCTTTTGAAGATTTTCGTGGGCTTTGAAAAGCCGACGGCATTTTTAAAACTGCTGTTCTTTTTCCCTTGTCTCTACTTGACTTGCAGAATTTGACCACTTTTTGTCTCTACACTTTTCATCTATGTTGTCAGAATAGTAAGGATTACTTCACCTAATTTTATTATATGTCATTTTTTTTTAATGATGGGTACTATTTTTCACATTAAAATATATAAAAAATTTATATATTAATTTAATATATAAGATGAGTGGAATTGAATTGTAGTTTAGAAAGTTACCAAAGAAAATAGATATATCTATGTTATTAAAATTATTGTCTTTATAATTGTTGTCTTTATGTAACGTAACGTGTTATACAATTAAAATAATTTCAATGTACAATTAAAAGTATCGTAAACGTTTAACATACAATCTTGGAAAAGTAAAGGATAGGTCATTAGGAGCAAATTCTTAGTGATCTTGACCACTTTTTGTCTCATTCTTTTCTTTCATGTTTGTCAGAATAGTAAGAATTACTTCAACCAATTTAGTTAAATGGGAGAAGACCTGTCCCTTTAAAAAATAGGCATTATAATTTTTATTTATGATGAATAGTAGTTTTATATTAAAATATATAAAAATTGTATTATATCAATTTAAATAAAAGATAAGTGGAATGGACATATCGTTATGAAAATAGAAAGGTACAAAAGAAAATAGATATATCATTATGCAATTAAAATTATTGTCTCTATATTTTTCAAGTGTGTTTGTAAAGGGGACACATTAGGGGCGAATTCTTAGCGATTTTGACTGGTGCTATAAAGATTCTTTGCAATGGAATCATAGATGCCAACTAAGACTATTGGTAAAAGTTTCATCGTTTATCTCATTTTCTTAAATTTTATAGATAGAATTAAATATAATTCTAAATTTGTGAGACGTAAAAAAGTTAAAGTTATTCTAAATGTATAGTTTAAAGTATGAAAGTGTATTCTCTACTTTTGTATTTTTGTTTTATACTATTTTATATTAATATATGGTATTAGCACTCAATTTGAATATTATATTTGTTGATCCAAAATTTTAACATGTTATTTTGTCATATTTATTGTATGCTTGAGAACAAGATTAACCATTTTTCTCAGGGTCTTTGCTCCCTTAGACTAGGCTATACCATGGTCTAGACCTCTAATTTTGAACTTCAAATCTTTTACTTTTTCAAGTTAACTTTCTAAGAATGTGATTGTTGCTTGTCACCTTCAGTACCAACGTCTCAAGTTGTTTGTCCAAAACTTGTATTTTAAGGACACCATCCTTAGTGATTTTAAGAATCAAGTGAGAGCATCCTACATATGGATTTAATCACATAAATCCTAATTGACTTGGGCTTAGTTGTGTTAGCATTTTCATTCTGTATTAGTGTATTTTTTAAATCTTGTTACATAAGCCATAAGGATTGACTATTATTAGTAAGTTACATCAGTCTCTAATAGGTGATGATAAAAATTACACTAATCTTGATAGTGTTTTTCCCTTTTTATTTTATTCTTAGTCTTCTTTACTAAGCCACAATTATTTTTCTCCCTCTCATCAACAATTTATATAATTTGAAATAGTTGATTTTCTTTGTCCTAGCATATTAATTATCTTTAATAAGGTTTATAATACCAAACAATTTTAGACCACAAGTTGGTTGTTTAGGTGGTTACAATGTCATTTGGAGCAAAATACTAGTTTTTGTTAAGGTAAAATGTGTGCTCATTGGTTTGTTGTTGTTCTTATATAACTAGACACAAAATAGAATGTGAAGGACATTGTGATGAACCATAACTGATTGAATGTTTGAAGATGTTAAGTTGATGATCATCAAGCTACATAAAGTTAATGCAAGACATTAAATCAGTTAATGTATTGTATTGTCATTGATGTCAACTTGACATAATCTGATTGGTTATATACAAAGTGTCAAAGACTTCAGAGAACCCGAAAGATAAAGGTTATGCTATCAGTAATGCATAAAAGTTCAGTATGCACTTTGTGACAATAAACATCGACAGTTAGTGTACCCCGACAGACAGAGAAACCCGAGAGAAAAGTCACAGTGATACCCGAGCAAGCATTATCAACGAGAAGAATCACAGTGTTACCCGACGGACAGACAACCTCGACGAAGATGCCCGAGGAGAATTGAAGTGTTGACCAAGCTAACAAAGAGTTAAACACCGAAAAGAACTGAAGTTCAGAAATGACAAAAGACTTAGCTGGCAAGAGCTAAAGAAGGATTTAACTGGTTGTTAATATTGTTTTCATCGAAAAGTTAAAAGCCAGAGATAAGTGAAATATTTAAAGTTGTTTTATTCCTATTAACAAGGATAAATCTATGGGATAAAACTGAAGTATAGTTTTAAAGCAAGATTGGCAAGAATTGTGGATCACGCCAAGAACAAGAAAGTCAAGGACTTAGAAATGGTGAAATTATATCTATAAAGAGACAAACTAATTCATTATGAATTAAGGGAGTGAATAGAGAAGAGGACGCTGAAGAGAAACTGATGAAGAAAGACTCCAACCAGTCCTGATCAATCAAGCTAAGGAAAGAGCTAAACATTTTTGTGGACACCAAGCGATAGAGAAGCACAGTATCACCAAGAAGAAAGAAGTGGAGCAAAGGTATTGAAAGGAGACATTGATCAGAAAGGTATTATGAGCTTACAATAGATCTAAAAATCTGCAAGTCTAAGTTGTATGTATGAACATATCATATATTGTTTCAATTTAACCATTGGATCATAAAGCCTCTTAATCGAGAAGGACTAGACAATCCTTTATATATTGAGATACATCCTAAGGAGTATCAAAAGGTTTGGTCATGGAGATAGCATAGAGAAACCAGATATCAAGTGACAAACTACACCAGGTTTGGTCATAAAGATAGCATAGAGATGCTAGATATCAAGTGACAAACTATTATATTTAAATCCTCTAACAAGGTCACACCTAACAGTGTGTTTGTAACCTTTAACAAGGTTGGATCTTCACCGAGCTCACTTCAGAAGAGTGAAAATTTTGGGTTACCAGTCCCAAGTGGTTTATCCTTTGACAGAGTTTCCACATTAAAAATTCACGTGTCAATGTGTTTATGAGTCATTACTTTAGTGTTTTGCATTACACATAACTAATCTGGATTGATCGGTATACACTAAGTAATTTACTATATTTCAGTAAATGAAAGACTACTAATCGGTAAATAGTAAGAAAAAGGTTTAACAGTGAACTCCGAGCAATAGTTATTTGTTGAGATTATTTCAAGGCATTCTTCTTGTAGGACTGAAGATAACTATAGGCTTATAATTGTGGTAATAAGTTTTTGGGTTAATTTATTGGAAAAATTTTGAGGCCACTGATTCCCCCCCCCCCCCCCACCCTTAGTTATTCTAACAATTGGTATCAGAGCTTTTGTGCTTAGAATGAAGGTTTCAAGACTTAAGAAAAAGATCACAAGATGAACAAACGAGATGTGCCCAAGTTGAACAAGGACAACTTTGCATCATGTCAAAGCAGGATAAGACTCCACCTATCAGGTATTGGAAATGATGTTACTCAATACTTGGATACTAAATATGTGTTTCCTACAGGACCTCACAAACTTGAGCAATTAAGAGAAAAGCATGAACATAATTTTATGATGATAGAACTTGCTTCCTCACTCTCTGATGTTGAATTTGAAGATGTCAAAACATGCACCTCTGCAAGGCAAATGTGGGACAAATTAAAGCTGGTACATGGAGGAGATGCTAATGTACTAAGAGCTAAGGAAGAAATCCTAAGAGGTAAATTTGATGGCTTAAGAATGAGAGAAGGAGAAATTATCACTCAGTACAACTGCAGAATAAAAGAGGTAGTCAATGTTATTCGAGGAGTTGGAGGCATACTTGAAGAAGAAACAGTGGTAAGTAAAATCCTAAGAACCTTACTGCATGTATATGCTATTAGAGTATATTCTATACAAGAAATGAGAGCAGTAGAAAATAATAATGTCACTCTAGATAGTTTGGTTGGTAGACTAATTTCATTTGAGATGAATAACTTTGATAACAGTGTCTTACTATCTATTGAGTCTGCATTCAAATCTTCTTTGAAAATATGTAAGTCAAGTCATAAACACACTATGAGAAATGATAGTGAAAGTGATAGTGATGACCAAGATCTTGATGAGATTGAAGCACTAATGGCTAGAAGATTGCAGAGGCAAATGTAGATGCAAAGGTAAATTACCACTTGTATGTTTTAATTGTAAAGAGATTGGACACTTTGCTGCTAGATTTCCTAATAAAAGAAAAGATGATAGAAGTAATGAAAGATCATATGAAAAGAAGTTTGATAGAAGTGACAACAAAGATTACCAAAGCAACCAACAGATTGATAGAAGAGATACTCTAGACTACAAGGACAAAGGGAAGAAATCTTGTTACCTAGCTGAGGACAAAGTTGAAGACATTGACACTGAATCTGATGAAGACATTGAGATGGTATTTGTGGCCATGAGGGATGATTCAGATGAAGAAGAAAGGTATCGAGAGATTGCACTCATATCTAAGGTTAGTAAGAATGATGTCTAGATTATAGATAGTGGTTGCACTCACCACATGACCGGTGATAAACACAAGTTTGAAAATTTTGAATACTATAATGGTGGATCAGTAAGAATGGTTAATGACACACCTCGTCTAGTTGAAGGTAAAGGAACCATAATGTTGAATAACCTGATCAAATGTGAAAATGCATACTGGGTAAATGGACTTAACTATAATCTATTGAGTGTTTCACAGCTGAATAACATAGGTCACCGAGTTTCATTTGAGAATAAGAAGGCAAAGATCTTTAATGAATCAAGAAGGTTGATTGGAACTGGTGAACAGACAAAAGGTAACCTATTCTATCTTAATGATATAAACACTACTTGTTTAATGGCTAGAAACAATGACATATGATTGTGGCATAAAAGATTTTCATGTGAATTTCGACAACATGATTAAGATAAGAAATAAAAGGAAAGTAAGAGGCTTACCGAGCATGTCAAAGACTGAGCATATCATGTGTAAGAGTTATCAAAAAGGTAAAATGACAAAGTCTAGTTTCAAGAGAAAAACTCATACATCTAATGCTATTCTAGAATTAGTCCATACTTATCTATGTGGACCCATGAGAACAAAGACTTACTATGGTGATAGATATTTCATTCTCTTTGTAGATTATTATTCTAGAATGATGACACTTATCTTCTTAAAAGAAAAATAAGAAGCATTCAAGATGTTTAAATGGTATACAACTGTGGTAGAAAAACAAAGTGGTAAGGAATTGAAATGCCAGAAATCATATAGAAGAGGAGAATTTGTTTCTAATGAATTCACTAACTTTTTGCAATGAGCATGGAATTAAAAGACATGTTTCTACACCAAGAACACCACACCAAAATGGGATTGGTGAAAGGAGAAATAGATCCATTATTGATTGTGTAAGAACACTGATGATAGAGAAAAGCATCACTCAAACATTCTGGAGGGAAGTTGTCAATACTGTTGTCTACACATTGAACATAGTACACTTGAAGAAAGACACCAAAAAGACACCCTATGAGCTATGGTATGGTTACACACCCAATGTAAGTTACTTCAGAATCTTTGGAATTCAATGTTATATTTTAAAAGGTGATAGAAATGGAAAGCTTGACTCCAAAAGTGATGAAGGTATCTTTCTAGGGTATTCTACCAAGAGCAAGGCTTATAAATGTCTTAACAAGTCCTCTAATAAGATAATTGAAAGTGCAAATATCAGAATAGATGAATATGCAGAGAACAATGATGAGGAAAGAAGAAAAGAACCAGAAGACTACAATGGGTTTTTTTTACACTAAAGAAATTGAAAATCTGCTCGAGCAATAGTGTATTGCTCCCAAGAAACAAAACATTGCACCCGAGCATAAGGTTGCAAATACCAAAAATTGGGAAATTCCTCAAAATGATGTCCCGAGCGATGGAGATCAGAATGAAGGTCAAGATGATGATCAAAATGATGAACAAAGAGCTAAACCAATAATTTCCAAGTATTTCAGAAGACAACATCCATAGAACCAGATCATAGGAGACAAGAAGAGTGGAATGAGAACAAGAAGTAAGTCACTAAACACTATATGTTTAATTTGTGATTTTGAGCCTAAATATGCTAATAATGCACTTGAAAATGAAGAATGGGTCAGTGCTATGAATGAAGAGATAGAACAGATTGAGAAGAACAAAACATGGACATTAGTACCTAGACTAAATGAATAGAATGTCATCGGTACCAAATAGATATTCAGAACTAAGCTGAATGAGAATGGAGAAGTCACAAGAAACAAAGCAAGATTAGTATGCAAGGGGTATGCACAAGAAGAAGGTATTGACTATGGAGAAACCTTTGCACTCGTTGCTATACTAGAAGGAGTAATAATCTTACTTGCTTATGTTGCATTCAAAGGATTCAAGGTATACCAGATGGATGTCAAATCTACATTCCTAAATGGAATACTAGAAGAAGAGGTATACATTGAACAACCAGAAAGGTTTGTTGATCCTGACAAGAGAATAATGGTTTGTAGACTACACAAAGCCTTGTATGGATTAAAACAAGCACCTAGAGCCTGGTATGAAATACTTCACTCCTATCTCAGAAGTATTGGATTTGTAAGAACAAGTGAAAATAGCAATCTGTACTTAAAAGAAGATTCTAATGATAATATTCTAATTGCTGAAATATTTGTTGATGATATCATATTTGGGGGTAATGATATGTTATGTAAATATTTTGCTAATTAAATGAGCAAAGAATTTGAGATGTCAATGTTTGGGGAGAACAAATTATTTCTTGGTCTACAGATTCTTCAACAGGATGCATGCATGTATATCACACAATCCAAATACATCAAGGAAGTGCTTAAGATATTCAAGATGGAAGATTCCAAGCCAGTTGGAACACCTATGGCAACCGGATGTAAGATGACAAAAGAAGATAAGTCAAATGAGGTAAATCAGACTCTATACAGATCAATGATTGGAAAAATAATGTATGTTGTTCATACTAGACCAGATATAGCACATGCAGTTGGAATAGTTGCAAGATTCTCTGCTAATCCCAAAGAATTACACATGACTACTGTCAACAGAATTCTGAGATATCTAAAGAACACCAAGGACTATGGCTTATGGTATAAAAGAGAAGGAAAATTTGAGCTTCAAGTCTATAAAAATGCTAATTGGGCTAGAAACTTAGATGACAGGAAGAGCACAACTGGAGGAGCATTCTTCATGGGTGACTAACTTGTCACATGGATAAGAAAGAAGCAAGGATGCATCTCACAATCTATTGCAAAATCAGAATATGTGGTTGTTGCTGCAAATTTCTCTAACATTGCATGGATCAAACAGTTACTAGAAGGAATGAATATGAAAATTCTTGAACCAGTAATTATCTTTTGTGATAATACCAGTGGAATAAAGATTTGTAAGAATCTAATCATGCATGCTAAGACTAAGCATATTGCTATCAAGTATCATTACTAAGAGAACAAGTGCAAGACAAAGAGGTGATACTGGAATATGTTCAATCCAAGGAACAATTAGCTGACATATTCACAAAGCCATTGCCTAAAGATACATTTGAGTACCTGAGAAAGAGACTAGGGGTCTGATCCTTGTCTATTGGTCAATAAGTTGACTAGGAGGCTACATAAGCCTACACATAATCATAAGATCATTCATGTTGATGTAAGAAAAGAAATGAACCACAAATATACAATAGTACACAGCAAGGTACATATCTGCACTGAACACCAGAGTCATTATAAGGCTGATGGATAGGGAAATTCAAGGAGTATATTATAAAAAGGTGAAAGGATACAACTTTGGCATTTTTGTCAAAGGGAGAGAATATCCAAAGGTAAATACTACATATGAAATATCCATCATGAATTAAGATGACTTGTGAGAGATGAAACCTAAGGGAAAGAATATCAAAAGGGAAAGAAGTATCATAAGGAATAAATGACTTAAGGAAGAGAGTATTCTATATTGTTGTCAAAGGAAAAATAGATGATCAAGGAGAGGAACAATCAAAGGGAGAGACAACATCAAAGAAAGAATCAAAACCTGCTACATCTATCCAGTGAAGGGATTGAAGATTGAAGAGAGCACTTTGAAAGAAACAAATCTAAGCTAGAAGAGCTTACCGAGAGCCAGACATTTGTATTGGTTATAGAACAATGAAATTGGTAGATTGATGAACTACACCTGATGTATTTTATATTGTATTAGTAATAATATAGTGTGATAATGTAGTGTATTTCCATCAATTCCAAAGGAAGAGATTGATGAACCGTAACTGATTGAATGTTTGAAGATGTTAAGTTGATGATCATCAAGCTACCGAAAGTTAATACAAGACATTAAATCAATTAATGTATTGTATTTTCATTGATGTCAACTTTACATAATTTGATTTTTTATATACAAAGTGCCAAAGACTTTAGAGAACCTGAAAGATAAAGGTTATGCTATCAGTAATGCATAAAAGTTCAGTATGCACTTTGTGACAACAAACACCGACGGTTAGTGCACCTCGACGGATAGAGAAACCCAAGAGGAAATTTACAGTGATACCTGAGAAATCATTATGGACAAGCAGAATCATAGTGTTACCCAACAGACAGACAACGCCGATGGACATGCAAACCCAACGAAGATGCCCGAGGAGAACTGAAGTGTAGACCAATCTAACAAAGAGTTAAACACTAAAAAGAACTGAAGTTTAGAAATGAAAAAAGAATTAGCTGGAAAGAGCTAAATAAGGAGTTAACTGGTTGTTAATATTGTTTTCATTGACAAGTTAAAAGCCAGAGATAAGTGAAATATTTAAATTTTTTTTATTCCTATTAAAAAGGAGAAATCTACGGGATAAAACAAAAGTATAGTTTGAAAGCAAGATTGGTGAGAATTACAGATCATGCCAAGAACAAGAAAGTCAAGGACTTAGAAATGGTGAAATCATGTCTATAAAGAGACAAGCTAATTCATTATGAATTAGGGGAGTGAATAGAGAAGAGGATGCTGAAGAGAAAATGCTGAAGAAAGACTTCAATCAATCTAGATCAATCAAGCTAAGGATAGAGCTAAAGATTTTTGCAGACACTGAGAAACATAGAAGCACATCATCATCGAGAAGAAAGAAGTGGAGAAAAGGTATTGAAAGGAGACATTGATTAGAAAGGTATTATGAGCTTACAATATATCTGAAAATCTACAAGTCTAAGTTGTATGTATGAACATATCATATACTATTTCAATTTAACCATTGGATCAGAAAGTCTCTTAACCGAGCAGGACTTAACAATCCTTTATATATTGAGATACATCCTAAGGAGTATCAAAATGTTTGGTCATGAAGATAGCATATAGATGCCAGTTATCAAGTGACAAACTACACAGGGTTTGGTCATAAAGATAGCATAGAGATGCCAGATATCAAGTGACAAACTATTCTATTTAAATCCTCTAACAAGGTCACACCTACCAGTGTGTTTGTAACCTTTAACAGGGTTGGCTCTTCACCGAGCTCACTTTAGAAGAGTGAAAATTTTGGGTTACCGGTCCCAAGTGGTTTTTCCCTTAATAGGGTTTCCATGTTAAAAATCCATGTCAATGTGTTTATGAGTCATTACTTTAGTGTTTTGCATGACAAATAACTAATCTAGATTGATCGGTATACACTAAGTAATTTACTGTATTTCGGTAAATGAAAGACTGCTAATTGGTAAACAGTAAGAAAAAGGTTTAACAGTGAACTTCGAGTAGTAGTTATCTGTTGAGATTGTTTCAAGGCATTCATCTTGTAGGACTGAA
>MU227494.1:1631111-1643071 GCA_018584345.1 Thuja plicata | reverse complement strand
AAAGAAATGGCGAGAAGAAAGAGAATTTGCCTTAAGAAAGAGAATGCCCCAAAATCAACCAACTGTTTAAGATAGAAAATTTCAATTGAGATCATGAAAGAAGATAAGGAAATGAAGATCAGAACGTGATGATCACAGTTCATTAAAAGTCCAGAAGAAAGATGAAGGAATACCCTCTCAAACTCATAATGCAGCCTAAAAATGCAAACTAACATGAATTCTAACAATGCAAGCTACATGAAAATGCAAAGGTGTACTTGCAATAGAGCAACTGTAACATAGAAATTTGTGTTCATCATTCATCAAAGAATGTTAAGGAACTTATTTTCATCATTGGGACATTATTAACGAACATCAGAAAATCACACAATCATCACTAGTCACAAGTGCAACTATGAAGATATGAATGTGATTTATATCAGATTGGAATGTGGAAAGATTCTAACATAAGCATCAAATACATAAAGGTCAAGATGTCTGTGATGTTAGCTTACCCAATTTAATATAGCAAAACCATGCTCGCATCAAGGCATAGAGGCCAGGATGACCAGCAGAATGGTTGTGCAAAAACAGTGAAGCATAAAGCAGGGAGAAAATAAAAACATGTTCCATGCCGCAAGTCCTCTAGCTATGCATCCCGGAGAGACTTATGAGACAAGGATACTAAAAAAAATCAATAATAGTCAGCACACAAAGAAAAGATCATGACATAGATCAAGCATTAAGTTTTGTGTTTAAAAATTTAAGTGTGTTAACTGATACTGAGTTCTGAGGATAAGGATCAAATGATTGCAAGTAGGTAAGATCACATGACAAAACTGGGTAAGACCAAACCGATAAGTGTTGAAAAACACTCGATTTCAAGGGTTGTATTGAAAAAAAAAGTTGAGGTGGTGTTGAAAAACACCATTTGTGAGGTGTCCTAAAGACTAACACATCCAAGAGACTGAAGCTAACACAGTTATGCCCCCTAGACAAAGACAAAGACCAATTCCAAACCAAGGCAACATGGACAAGGTATGATGGAGAAAGGCTAAATGTCGCAGACACGCGCTAAGAAATAGGGGTGCAAAGGCCTCAAGTAGCACCCGTTTCTAGGTTTCACCACTTGGATTTTATTACAATTTTTTCATTTTTCATTTTTTTCATTTTTTATCTTTTTTTTTCAGGACTTTTTATAATTTTTGCTACCAAGGCGCTTGTTTCCAGGTTTTCACCAAGGCAGTTTGTCTTTTTTTTTTGAATTTTTGAATTTTTTGAATTTTTGTATTTTTTGGAATATTTAATTTTTTTTTGAGATACATCAATTCGCCTATTGCTAGGTTTTCACTAAGATGATCATTTTTTTAGGACATTTTCTGATTTTTAGAATTTTTGACAATATATCCTTTTTTGGGAATTTTTTTACAATCAATAAATATGTACAAAAGGATGCCCCCAGACAGAATGGGCATCATGGATAGAACTTATTTTGGTGGAAGATATTGATAGGATCAAGGAGTTGTTCTCCCTCTTCTGTAGACAGTAAATAAGCACCTGTCCCAAAAGTTGCTGTAATGATGTAAGGTCCAAGCCAATTAGGTACAATTTTTCCCTTTTGATCTCTATGATGTTGATTCTTGGGATTTTCACATAGGACAAGATCTCCCACTTGGAATTCTCTAGGGCAAACCTTTTTGTTGAAGGCTTTGGACATGCGCTTTTGATAAACCCTCATATGGTCAAATAATGCTTGACATTTTTCATCTAGAAGTTCTAACTCTTGAAGTCTCATGGCGCGGTAGTCTTCATCTATAACTAGACCATGGAGAGAAACTCGAAGTGAAGGAATCTCAACCTCCAAAGGTAACTGCTTCAGCGCCATATGCAAGGGCGAAAGGAGTAGCCCCAGTAAGAGTATGAATACTCAATCTATAGGACCACAAAGCCAGATTTATCTGTAAATGCCAATATCTACCATTCTTACAGACTATTCTATGTAAGATTTTAATAATGGTCTTGTTTGATGCCTTTGCTTGACCATTTCCTTGCGGGAAGTAAATGGAGGACCAATGTTGTTTAATCTTGAATTTCTTGTAGGTTTTTTTAAGGTCCTTATTTTTAAACTGGCCTCCATTGTCAGTGATAATCTCGGAAGGCACTTCATATCAACAGATGATATGGTTCAAACTGAATAGAGAAATTGTCTTGCCCGAGGCAACAGAAAGTGGGACAGCTTCTACCCATTTAGTGAAGTAATCAGTAGCAGTGATAATAAACTTGTGTCCACCTGATGAGTTGGGGTGAATTTTCCCAACAAGATCAAAGGCCCAGCGCTGAAACGACCAATGAGATATAGAAGGAATGAGCTCCCTTCCTGGAGCATGTATCAGGTTACCATGTTTTTGACACTTTTCACATGAGTTTGCAAAAGCTACTGCATCAATCTGCATCGTAGGCCAATAGTACCCCACCCTAAGCAACCTTCGGGCCATAGAAAGACCATTGGAATGTCCCCCACAGATGCCCTCATAGATTTCAACTAACCCTTGGTCAAATTCTTCCTTTTCTAAGCATCTAAGAAGTGTTCCATCTAGACCCCTCCTATACAAATCACCAACAATAAGGGAATGGTGAGAGGCATTTTGGGTAAGGTTTCTGCGTTCAGATCGGTTAAATGTTTTAGGTATAATGCCATCACAAAGGTATGAGTAAATGAAACCATAACAGGATGAATCATGACCAAAAAGTGTACAAATGACATGGCTTTCTTGGGAGTCAAAGATAGGGTGATGTAGCTCTTCCAATAGGAATTCAAATCTAGATTCATGTTGATCTAACTGAAGAAGTGAAGAAAGTGTAGCCATAGCATCAGCTGCTTTGTTTTCTGCTCTAGGGATTTGCTGAAACATGACAAATTTGAAGTAACCTTTCAAGGAATCAACCATTTTCTTGTAAGGTACCATTTTCTCATGTTTTGTTTGATATTAATCATTAACTTGGTTGATTATCAATTGTGAATCCCCATAGATGTGTAACTATGTGATTCTCCATTCTATGGCTATCTTAAGTCCATTTGTTAAAGCTTCAAATTCAGCAATATTGTTTGTACATGGGAACAATAATTTGTAAGACTTAGGAATCGTGTACCCATGAGGAGAAACAAACAACACACCAGCTCCTAAACCATTTTGCATAAAATATTTGTCAAAGAACATCTTCCATGTTCTTTCAGTCATATACATGAGGTGCTCATCTAGGAAGTCAACTTGAATAAGTGCATTATCTTGTAATGGGAAATCAACCAATTGGTCTACTATGGCTTGTCCTTTGATTGCTTTACGCTCAATGCACTCTATGTCAAACTCTGAAAGTATCATCATCCATTTAGCAAGTCTACCTGTGAGGGCAACCTTACTTAGCAAATATTTGAGTGGATCTATTTTTTCTATGAGGTGTATAGTGTGCGCAAGCATGTAATGTTGCAACTTTTTGGAAGCAAACACAACAGCAAGTCAAGATTTCTCAATGCTAGTGTAGTTAACCTCATATGAAACAAGAGTGCGACTAATGTAGTATATCTCTCTTTCTTTCCCATTTTCATAAAGTTGAGCTAGTAATGCCCCCAAGGAAGATTTTGTTGCTGAAATGTATAGAATAAGTGGTTTCCCTAGGATAGGAGGCATTAAAATGGGAGGRTTTKCTAAGTATTTCTTGATTTGATCTATACTCTTTTGACAATCCTCATTCCAAACACATTTGACTCCTTTGTGTAAGTTCTTGTTGAAGGGTTGAGCTCTATCCGCCAATTGTGAAATAAAACTCCTTATAGATTGAAGACATCCTTGAAGACTCCTCATTTGACTAATGTTTCTAGGAGGTGGAATATATATGATTGCTTGGACTTTTTCAGGGTCTACCTCTATTCCTTTTGCTGAAATGATGAATCCAAGTAGTTTTCTAGAGGTGACTCCAAATGCACAATTTTTAGGATTTAACCTTAGTTGAAATTGTTCCATGCGATCAAGAATGACTTCCAAATCATATAAGTGTGTATCTCTTTGTTTAGACTTGGCCAAGTCATGTCATGAAAAATAGTTGTCATAGCTCGTTGATAGGTAGCTCCTACAATTTTTAATCCAAAAGGCATAACGTTCCAACAATAGGTACCGCATGCACAAGTGAATACAGTCTTTTCTTGATCTTTAGGAGCTATCTTAATCTGATTGTACCCAGAAAATCCATCCATCAAGGAATAAATCTCATAACCCGCAGTCATATCCACTATCATGTCTATGTTGGGAAGTGGAAATTCATCCTTTGGACATGCTCTATTGAGATCTCTAAAATCTGTAAATAATTCAAATGGATTTATCATGTTTGGAAATTGGTACAATGTTTGATATCCATTCAGCATAGGCAATAACTCTTATAAATTTTGCACAAAGGAGTTTTTGTAATTCTACTTTGACTAGAAGTGCTATGTGAGGATGCATCTTCCTCAATTTCTATTTAACTGGTTTGACATTTGGAGCTATAGATAAGTGATGCATGATAAGATTAATGTCCAACCCAGGCATATCTGAATAAGTCCATGCAAAATTGATCTTCTTTTTCTGTAAGAACTTAGTGTAAGCTTCTTTTTCTATTTGTGACAAAGACTCAGCCAAGTGTACTATTTGTGGAGCCTCATCTGTACCCAAATTGACTGCTTGTGTTGGTTCGATAAGCACTGAAGATCTATCCTAAAAATAGCTGGGGAGATGATCAAGTACCTCATCCTTAGGTGCCTTAGAGAGGTTTTCACCCTTGGATACGTCATTTCTTTTTACTTTTTTTGGTTTTGACAGTGCCACATAGTGGTTTTTGCCATCAAAACTCTTATTATTTTTATTTTCTTTTCTTTTTATCTTGTGACTAAGGTACTAGATGTCTGGCTTTGTCATACTAGTAGCTATTTCACTGGTGGAAGAGACTATGGGTTCAATGACATTGAGATAACAAGCTATCTCATAATCATTTTGGAATGTTAAAAGCTCAAGTTCTTGATAGCGTTGGGACTAATCAATAAGATTAGGATGAATAAGAGGTAAGTCAATGACTAGTTCAAGGTTAAAAATTTGAATGATATTATCGCTGGTGATCGAAGAGTCAGAGTCCGTCAAGTATCCTTCTAAGCTACCCAAATCAGGATTCATCCTAACAAGTGAAAAATCATCCACTAAGGTGACACATGGATTCAAATCCTCTAATCTTACATGTGACTCATTGGCTACCTCGGGTTGAGAGCTAAAAGTGTGAATAACATCAATATCTCTATCAACTGTGGAGGGCTCTGAAAAAGAGTCCCATTCATACTCATTAGAACTTGTATCTGAACTGTGACTAGGATGCTTACGCCATGAAGGTTTGGGACATCTTGATGTAGAAGGTCCAGTTTCATCAAAAGTTGCACTTTCTCTTTCCATTAAACGAACAAGATTCTTTTGTTGACTCTCTCTCAACGGATCCTCTATATCTGATTTATCTTGTTCTAAAGTTGCAACTAATGCATGGGCGACTGAAATATCTTAATCTGCCCAAAGGAGAGTAGTGGAAGGGACCCAATATTCACACATATCTCACTGATTTTTCAAATTAGGTACATACTCTGGTTCATCATCACTATCCAACTTTTCAAAGAGAGGATTAGTGTGCTTGTCACAATTCTCAAATCCTAGGCCAACTGGATTCTTAGACTTKCATCCAAAAAGGGCATGATCAAAAGGTTCAGACCTAGCATCCAAATTATTATTAAGAGGGCCATATCCAGGATAGCCCATCTGTTTGACAAAAATATACCCTCTTCTATAAGCCTTAGGAGAGGGAGAGAAGTTCTCATTGTGCATATATTTTTCTTCTCTATAGATCCAATCTCTAACAAATGTCTCCTCTTTCTCATTTTGAATAGGCACTGATGAGTCCACAAATTTTGCAAAAAGTCATAGCTAAAGAGGAAGGCTTCTTCTCTTTTTAATGTTTTCCATAAGACAAAGGTGGAACTGGTAATGTTGTGAGGGAGTTGAGTTGATACCCCCCATGCCAAGGTCTATCGACTTAAGCTTGTCTTTACATTCAGCTAAGGTTGCATCAAAATCTTATGCTTCTCTATTGAGGGGAACATGAGCCCCTACTGAATTGAATTAACAGATAAAGTGTTATCCCCAGGTATACAAATCTCTATTTCATTGTAGGGGAACTTAAAACATTGGTGATAGGTAGACGACACTGCTTGCATATCATGAATCCATGGTCTACCAAGTAAGATATTATACGCAAGGGGTCCAACATCAATTATTTGAAATATAATGTCTTTTTCAATGGGGCCAATCCTAACAGGAAGGACTGCCAACCCCTTGAAACTTCTTTCTGCCTCATCATAGGCTTTGATAGTAATCCTTTTTCTGGTATCTATGAATTTCTTAGAATAACCCAATTCTTTCAAAAGACTAAAAGAACAAATGTTAAGCCCAACACCCCCATCTATCAACACGCACCTGACACAGGTTCTATGGATCATGAAATCAATATGAAGGGCAAGATTGTGCGGATGGCTCAAAGCTTTATCATCATCTTCTGAAAATGAAAGGAAATGAGGGGTAGCTATATGATTAACCATATTCTGGAATTGATAAATATCTAAGTTGTTGGGGACAGTTGTCATGCACAAAGCATCCTCAAGGATTTTTTTATGTCTTGGAGACAACTCTAAGAGCTCAAAGATTGAAATATGAGCGGGGGTTCTCTGCAACTGATCAACAAGACTATAACTCAATTTAGGATTAATAGCTGGTTTCAAGGTGACGGGCTTGGATGCCACTTGCTTAGGTTTACTTGACTGGCTTGAATTGGGTCCTCTAATGACAATGAGACATTGACTTCGGGTAATAGCATTAAGGGCTTGGGACAACCTTCTAGAATTGGGACCCCTTATCACCACAACAGGTTCTTTGTCAAAAATAGGAGGAGAGTCTTCATCTAGATCATAACCATAAGGATCTCTTCCACTCATCATATTAACATTTTCTTCCACAAATTCAAGTATGTTGATAGTATTCTCCACATCTATGTAAGTATAATTGATCTCAGCTTTTCCATTCTTAACTTTAGAGGTCTCCCCCTTTTCATAATTGGGCAAGGGTTCCTTGAATGCCTTATGATCAGCATTGGTGTTCAATCCATCTATTGTAAGTTTTCCATTCTCAATGAGATCTTGAATGATATGCTTGAGTTTCCAGCAGTGTTCAATGTCATGTCCAATACCATTATGAAATATGAAAAAGGCTTTCTCCTTCCACCAATGTGGTTTAAATTTAGGTGTATGAAAATGCATAGCATCTTGAGGATGTGCCAGATTGTTATCAATAGGTTTCTTTAAAATTTTCTCATATGACTCACCATGTTTTTCAAATTGATGCCTTTCGCTCTTAGGCCTACCTTGGTAGCTTGGCTTACTTTCTTGTTGAGTGGACGCATTGAGCTTCGTAGCTTGAACAGTACAAGATAAGTGGAGCACATGTTGATCTCTAGGTTGGGAGGAATCCACAACTTCATCATTAACCACTTGTTTGTTCCTATTCCAATGTTGGTTCTTCCCTTTATCCTTATTAGAGTTGTGGTTGTTTTGACCATTGTTGTTGTTACTTCCATGTTTGGTCAAAATTCCTTGTTCTCTTAAAACATCCTCAATTCTACATGCGGTTTCAACCATGGTGTCAAAAGAATCAAAAACCATTTTCTTAACTTCATACCGCATTTTAGGGACCAGATTACTAACATGAATGTCAATATTTTCATTATCAGGAATAGTTCTAGATTAGAAAGAGCACTTTTGCCTCCACCTTTGCAAGAAAGTAACAAAGGATTCTCTTTGATTCTGCTTTAAGCTACATAAGTCCAACGAAGTGATAGATCTTGAAACATTGTATGCAAAGTGTTGAACAAATCTGTGAACAAGTTCTTTGAAAGTCTTAACAGGGGGAATTATCTTAGTAAACCATTCCATTGCTTGACCCTTAAGACTTCTTGGGAATAACCTCATGAGATAAGAGTCATCTTGATGGAATTAAAAAATTATGGTATAAAACCGGCACACATGATCATGTGGATCCTCACTCCCATCATATTTGTCATATTGAGGAATTTCAACCTTTCTAGGAAATTATTTCATGTCAATACTCTTATCAAAAGGATTAGGATAAATTGAGTCCAATGAGAAGGAATTCTTAGGTGCAAACATCTTGTCCATTGTTCTTTGAATTTCATTGAGCTTCTCCTCTTGAGATGGACCTTGCTTCTTAATATTTCTATCCACATCAAAGTTGTAAGGGACTCTAGCACCTTTATTGATTAGGCTCTCTAGAAACTTATCCTTGTTTTTCTCCACATATTTCTCCACATATTGTTGAAAAAGTGGCTCTTGTTGCATTTTCATGAAATCTTGGGAGGTGCAATCAAAGCTCGAGCTACCACCTCCATATTGTGAACCATAATGAGCACGTTGTAAAGGTGGCCTTGAGTTCCTAGGAGGGGTTTGTCTCCTATAATGATAATGTCTAGAAACCCTTCTTCCTCTAGGGATAGGAGATCGTGATGGTGATCTTGAATGTCTCCTACTTCATGGAGTCCTAGGAGGAGTGGATGGAGGAGAACTATTTCCACCACTAACATGCATATTATTGAATGGATCATGGAGTTGTTGAGACAAGAGCCTATCTTGCTGTTCTTGAAAGGCTTTCCTTTCTATTTCTACCAAAGTATGTCTCTCCAACTCTATGTGTCTAATTTGTTCTTCCTTACAAGCTTGTTCATCTTGGAAAGATTTCTTTTCATGCTCAATCCTCTTAATCATTTCATTCATGTAACCTGAAGAGGTCTTGAGTGGTGAAATTTGTCTTGAATTTCAAACCAAGTTGTTGGTATAATTTGTATTGAATTGAGTGTCATAAAGTTCATCTCCTTGGTTCTCATGTTGTGATAACTAATCATCATAAGCATGTCTTTTACCTCTCTCTCTCTCTCTCTCTCAGCCCTTTGGTGTGCATCTAAATATCTTGTTGAAATAAGGGGTGAGGTTGGTCTATTGTTGTGAGAGGAACCACTGAATGAAATAGCATCTCTACTCTTTGCAAACATATCATCATAATGTTTATCCATGGCTTCCCTCTCTCTCTGAGTCCTTGTGTAACTCATATCCATAGAAGAGTGAGAAGATGGTAAGGGGATACCCAACTCACTAAAATGAATCTTGGAATCAAACCACACTTTTGAAGTATTCCTAGGTGATTGATCAAATATGGGTTCCTTTCCCTTATGTCTTTGGCGAGTTTGAACTAAAGGTAATTGGTTAAAAAGCACTTGAGGTCGTTTTCCTTGATTTACTTGATATCTTGTTGTAACTAGAATGAAAGAAAAGGTATTAGCTGATAGGATTACCCTAAGAAACATTGGTACCAAACTAGGATAGTAAAGGCATTAACTTGTCCAAAAGGAGGTGATAAGATAGAATATTGCAAAGAGGCGTAAGCCAACACTGCCACAGAGGTGCCCAATAAATTCAAGTGAATACCCTAGAACATATGGATCAGGAGGATGGTCTTACCCAAATTATATTAATTGAGATTGAAATTGTATGAAAGTGAATGGACAAGAGACTACCAAAACTCTCCAAGTGTGTTATCAAAGAATCTAAAGGTTTTTCTTTTCAACAAGGACGGTTTCTAGCTACCAAGTTTCCAAGAAAGGTCACTTGTGAAATCAAATATTTCTAATGCAATAGGTCAAACAAAAGAATCCTAAGCAAAAACAAGCTTCTAACAATGGGGTAAGTAATCCAATCTGACCTGGATCATCCAGGGAAAACTAGAAATGACAGGGCAGCAATCAAGCAAGTGGGCAGATGACAACAAATAGCTCACTGGCAGACAGTTTTGTGCAACAAAAAGCTTCCTTGCACGAGGATTAGCATAGGACCACGTGACAAATACATAGAGCCATGCGGAGAAAGACCAGACTGGTGTGACAGGATAACAACAAACTGACAAAAAGTTTGCAGAATATTGTGAGAGGATTCTCAGAGAGATGTGTGAGGAAACACAGCAAATGACATGAAGAAACAGTTTTCTTGCGCAAGGAAAGGACACAGAACTCAGTTTTCAATTGTTTTAATTGACCAACTAGATGCATTAACAGATTTTATCATGAATTGGGCACTCAAGACAACAATCAGGGAGTTCAAAAATGTCTTCAAACAATGAGAAAGGGATAAAGCAACCTTGCACATGAACATGGATAGTGTCACAGTATTTCTACTCCATAAAGATCTTACTTGTGTATGTTCTCAAAATATTTTCCAATCACGCACATAGTCCTAGAGAATAAAAAGTTGGTTGCACTATGGTTCTTAGTAATGGTTTGAATCTGCAACTTTTGCAATCTCAAGTGGGTGAAATCCAAACCTGGCGCACCGAGGTTTTGACACAATCCAAGAATTTAATCAATTAGGAGTTGCTGAGGAGATCTGACAACCCATAAGAAACTACACCCGTGGAGATTTATTCCACAAGGACATTTATATAGCGGTTGTTGCTACCATGGAAAAAATGGCTATTACCGCTTGAGGTTCCGTCCACATGGTTTACCCAATAAAAGGAGTGTCCACTACGATTAACCCTCTCTAACAAGGAAGAATCACAATATGGACCACATGGGGACTTGGTTTGGATTCAAGGGTTCCAAGTTTCTGATTCTCCCAAAAGGGCAAAGAGCATAATCCTCTAGCCTCTTCACCTAGAAAATAGATTAATTGACCCACTAATTTTAAATCACCTGATCCAAGGTTCACACAACAACAAATGACACCAATCTCCCCAAAGAGAGAAAGTATCACCAAAAGTTGAAGCCCAAACCAAGTTGACCAATGAGATAAAAACAAATCCTTCCCTACCTACAAGGGAATCTATCATCAAGAAGAGCTTCGCATGTAAGATAAGTGAATGAAGCCCACTCTCTCAAGATCGCCACAAATAATGTTCATAGGGCCTAATTACTATGTGAAACATATATGCAAGAAAGCAAATCTAGGTCCATTTTTAGAGCACCAACTAGAAATGTGATCTATGGAAGCAAGAAACTCTCAAGCTAAACATATGAGAGGTTCATTTTATTTCCAAAATCCAAATGTTATAGAGAGCAACAAAAGACCTCAAATCCAATGCAATACGAATCATTTTGTTGTTTATTCAAGCAAGTCCAAATTCAGCAACAACAACAACAATCGCAAATCACAAACCACCAGAAATGATAAACATTAGTGGTTAGTAAGAAAAATAGAGATATATAAATATAGCAATAAAAAAATAGATCTCTGATGTGAAATCTCGCGTGAAGATTCTTAGAGTGCTGCGCAAAGATTCATATAGTGTCGCGTGAAGATTCACAGAATCTCACACGAAGAAGTGCAGAACAAGTACAAAAAATAGAGAATAGATTAGATCGCAGCCTGGTGCCAAATGACGCGTGAAGATTCACATGAAGCCACATAAAAATTCACACAAAGCCGCATGAGGAAATGCAAAATCCAGCAAAATTTTGCCTGTAGACCTGCAAAATGTCGTGCAAAATTTCCCAGCAAAAGTACAAAAAGTACATAAAATATAGAAATCCAAAAATAAATTATAAAAAATAGCTATAGTGACAGAAAGTGAATCTTCTGTCCCACGGTGGGCACCAAAAATGTGTGATGAAAATGTGTCACACTTCTATGAATCATTTCATTCAAGGTTACTCAAGAATGAGGCCTCAAATATTGACTCATAGCTCTCTAGTCATGGAGTGCAAAGGTTTGTAATGAAGGCCCTTAGATTGACCTAGTTCTGCCTATGCAAGTACACCATGAAATGAGAGATTCAATGCATGAAAATGAAATCTATTCTATATGATTC
>MU227494.1:1592699-1603034 GCA_018584345.1 Thuja plicata | reverse complement strand
CTACAAGATGTATGCCTTGAAATAATTTGATCAATTTTCTACTTGTTGGATTGCTTTGCTAATCTCTCTTCTGTATGATTACTGATAAGAAATTAATTATTTACCAAAATACAGTAAATATGTAGAGTATACCGATAAATCCATAAATGCATATGTGAAATGTAAAACAGTAAAGTGATAAACCATAAACACATAACACAAGGATTTTAACGTGGAAACCCTGTCAAGGGGAAAAACCATTGGTACCGACACCCCAAATTTTCACTCTTCTGAAGTGAGCTCTGTTAGGATCCAACCCTATTAAAGGTTACAAACACATTGTTAGGTGTGACCTTGTTAGAGGATTTTGGAAATAGTTTGTAAACTAGTATCTGGCATCTAATGCTACCATCCTTGATCAAACACTCACTTGGCCTGTTAATAGGTATCGGGCATATCCAATGCTACTTTTGTGATCAAAATTTTTGATACTCCTTGGGATGTATCTCAATTGAAAAAGACTTTTAAGTCCTTCTTAGTTAAGAGGCTTATATGCTTCAATGGTTAAACTGAAACACTAATGATCTGTTCATACATACAACTTAATTGCAAATTTTCAGATCTATTGTAGGTCCATTACTTCACTTATCAATATAATCAAATATATAACTTTGCTCCACACTTTTTCTTCTCTGTGATGCCTGTCTCACTATTCGTTGGTGTCTACAGAATCTAGCTCTTCCCTTAGCTTGTTGACTAGGACTGAATGAAGACTTTCTTCTCCTTCAGATTTTCTTTAGCATTTTTCCTCTATTCTCTTATTTACCCCATAATTTGTAATGAATTGAGTTTTTCTCTATATAGACGTGATTTCCCCTTTTCTTGGATTTCTTGATCTTGGTGTGTTTAACAATATTTTCCAATAGATTTAAATAAAATCTCCAGTCTGATCTCGTAGAGATCTTCTTGCCAACTAGACAAAGCAACTTTAAATCAATTACTTATCTCCGGCTTTATCTGGATGATTAAAACAATGATAAGTATCTGTTAACTCTATATTTATCTTCTTGACAACTAAGCATTTTGTCATTTTCTAAACTCTCTATTCTATCAGTCAACACTTTAATTAGTCATCGGTGACAACTGACTATTCTGTTGGTGTGACTTCAGTTGTCATCGGGATCTCCGCCCTTTGTTTTCTCCATCGGGAAACACTGAAACTCTACTCGTTGGTAATGTTGTGCATTTCCTCATCGGGAAACACTGTGACTTTGCTCTTTTACTTTGACCGTCAGGTGCACTCTGTCAGTGTATACAGTCACTTAGTGAATACTTGACTTGTAAGCATTACTGATAGCATAGCCTTGATTCATTGGTTCTTTGAAGTCTGTGGTAGTGTTTTCTTGACCATACAGATTATATCAAGTTGACATCAATGAAAATACAATAAATTAACTGATTTAATACCTGTACGATCATCAACTTCACATCTTCAAACATTCAATCAGTTATATGTCATCAGAAAAGAGCTACACAACAAAATCTCTGAGCATAAAAGAGGAGAAATAGACTGCTAGAGGACATAAAAGGTATATTCCTAGATGCACTAGAAGTAGAAGTAAATGAGAATGATTATATTATGGACCAAGTTGTTGATATAGTTCACAAGTTCAATAAAGATTTAATTGGTCAAGAAAAACTACTGCAGGAGGCAGAAAGGATGTTTGAGAAAAAAGTTCAACAGAATGTTGCAAGCAAGATTTCAATTGATCAAGTAAAGCTAAACTCTCTTATTAGCTCTCTAGAAACTATTGTTAATAATTTTTCTTCATTATTTGTAAAGTTGAGTGATACTTACAACTTTACCATGGAAATCAAGACTAAGATGACAAAGATAGATACATATTTGAAGGAAAGTGAAAATTGATTGGCACTTAACCTGAGTTTAAGTTCAACACATTTTTTGAAGATAAAATATCTGACAGGCATGCAGGAAGAATTACTAAGGGAAGAATCAAGGACAAGAGAATCTCTTACAGCTATGCAGAGCCAACTCCTTCCACACATGGATGTAATATAGAAGCATATAGATCATGCCAAGACACTCATACATGACAAAAAAATTTTAGTTGTTGAGCTTATGATGGAGTTGTCAGCAGAGATATAGATTGAATTGCACATCCTAAAGGTGTTGCAAGATAATTGGGACAATACTTTATCTTAGATTTTGAAGGTACATAGTGATTTCCTATCCTACTTTGGTATTACCATATAGATATATTTTTGGCATTTGTGTCAAAAACAAGGGGGAAAGTTATTGTATATACATATAAGGAAATACATGTACAAAAGAGAAGAGAAGAAGAGATATATAATAGAAAAGTACAAAAACAATTTTGAAAAATCTAAAATATAGTCAGTTGTAACCGAGTCACAGAACTGTTGTCAAAACCCGAGAAAGTACCCAATCATATGGTAAGGGGGAGTTTTGACTCAGAATTTTGAGCAGTTTTTGAACATGATAAGTTTTTTTGGTCACGAATGCCAAAGGGGGAGATTATTGACCTTATGGCAAGACATGTTGTCAATTAGTGCCAAAACACTTAGTCATCACAGAGTTGACCGAGCCAGCAGTGCAACTCTAACAGTTACAGTGTCAACCGAGTAGACATTGGTAATTAGTATTGCCTGAGTGATCTATATGACCCGAGTACATAGAGTAGCCCAAGTGCCAGAGTTCAGTATGTTGCTCGAGTGTCAACATAATGCCTGAGTGCCAATATATCACTCGAGTGGATCCTGGACCCGAGTAACAGTTTTGGGTTGACTTAGCTTATATTGTTTGATATTAATTTATCCTATGGAAGCTGATTTACAGAAGTATTGATTTAGATAAGGTATAAACATAAGATATTTTTTATATCCAAAGATGTATGTAGAAGTATGTATGCGAATATGAAGTAGAAGATTGTTTAAGAGGCCACAATAGTATAAGGAACAACATAGACTCATTCATCACAGTCAGGTGATTATTTTTTATATCATTGGATCTTATTCAACAAATTAGAGTTGCATAGAAGATCATCTAGTGGTTCATCCTAATAGGCACATCAAAAAAATCCTCTAAAAAGGTGGACTTAACAGTCCTTTACAAATCTCCTAACAAAGTTGCATACTTAATTGTATTGTACTAAATCGTTTCACAAGGTGGACCTAATAGTCCTTATTTCTCCTAATAGTGAAGACCATCAAAAGTGGCCAATTGTAATCTTTAATAGGATAAATTTATACTGCAGTAATAAATCTTGTGGGTACCATCCCCACCCCAGTTTTACTTTCTATTTGGAAGGTTTCTCAGTAACCAAATATTATGTCAAGTGTTGTGAATGTTTATTACTTTTATGTTTCATGCATGCAATCAGATTAGATAATCTAATAAAGGATTAAAGTGATTAAATTTTATTGGTTCCTAATTCAACCCCCCTCTTAGTCACCTAACCTCAACATATTTCCAACACAAATAACCCTGAAACCAACTCTCAACACAATGTAATGCAAAATAAATTAACCTTTGATGTGTACCCACATAGGGATACTCCTTGAACATCCAACATCATTTTCAAAAAATTCTTCTTTGTCATCTCTTGATACAAGTTGGCAAAACCATGTTAGAATGATTTAGAATAACTGAGAGAGGGGGATGAATTAGTTATCCAAGGTCCAGATGTACCAATTGAAGTTTCAAACACTTCAACCAACTCAGATCCACTTAGTAATCCACTCAGTCTCTATAGCACATACTCAATAATATAAAATTGTTGTTTACTGTCCTAATGCAATCAAATTGCAAAATATAAAACTCTTAATAGTACAACACATCAAATAATATTCACACAAGTATGACACCAAGATTTAACATGGAAACCCAATATGGGAAAAACCACCAGTAACATGCTACCAATTTTTCACTCTTCTGAAGTGAGCTCTGTGAGGAGCCAAACCTGTTAAAGGTTACAATACACACTGTTAAATGTAACCTGGTTAAAGGATTTAATCACCTTGTTAAAAGTGAGCCTTGTTAGATGGCTTAGACCATTCCATTAGAATATCTCCTTGATTAAAGGATTTAACAATATAAATGTTAGGTCAACCTTGTTTAAAAGGATTTTGCAACTGATACAATGGTTAGAAAGTAACAACAAATTGTGATCTGAAACATACAACTCATTTTGCAAATACAAATCCAATTAGAACTCAAAATGATAATTCACTGACTGGCATCCATTGTCATCTCTATCACTAATATCTTCTCAGAAATACTTCAAGAAATCACCAATGGCTCTCTTCAGCCTTTTCTCCCTTCTACTTAGATTTGCCAATCAACTGAATTAATCTCTACCACACCCACATAACCTGCAATTATGTTAATCTTATACCTCTGTGATCAGGTAGCTTGATCTTTTTTTGCTTAATCATCACTGTAGATCTTAGGGTTTGGTCAGATCCAACAAATCCTTCCAACATTTTGTTTCCATCTACACTGTAGAATACATCCTAAAACTCCTTGAATCCATACATAAAAATAGTTAAACATATATTAAATTCTCATTTTATTCTCTAAAATAGTCATCCTTATCTTATATACACTTCACATATCCCAAAAAAATCAACTATGTTGGCTAGGATCTCAAATCTCTCTCAAACTGTCAAAATACTGACACTCGGTCAATACTGAGTTCTTCCGCTCGATCATCACTAGATAACTCAGTAATTTACTGATACTCACTAAATACTGATGCTCGATCGACACTGAATTTTTTCAGCATGTACTGGTGCTCATTCGACACTCGTATCACTCAGTACAAACTAAAGTTCCTTAATCTTATGCCTGTTACTCGGTCAAGACTAATCTTGTATTCATTCAAACTTCACTTAGAGTTAAGATAAACAATATACTACCTTGTCAAGGTGCGATCTCATCAAGTACCCATTGTAGTTTCAGATAACTCAACCATTTCACCAGGTCTTCTTGTTATATCTTATTTTCAAATCTTCTTCATCAATCAATTGATATGGCACTTTACAAGATAACAATTGTCTTACCAGTTAAGGTTTGACATCAATGGCAATATAAAAATTGTTTCAATTGTAGTTTCCAACAATCTCCCTCTTTGGCATTGATGGAAAACACATGCAAACAAACAACACATGCACTGTTCCCAAACAATCCAAATTTTTTTTTCTGTAAACAAATTTTCATTAATGTCCTTAGCTTCATTCTGATTCTCTCCAATACAAATATTTCTCCCTCTTGGATAGATTTCTCTCTGTAGCTTATCTCTCTTAAGATTTCTCCCTCAATGGTATATCTCCCTCTTTGTTTCCTTACTTATTTCTCTTATAGTATATCTCCCTCTTTGAAAAAAATTCCAAAGACATACATCTTTATCATGTAGATATCTCTGTGTTAGGTTTCTGAATTCTATGCTCCCTCTTTCATCTTTCTTATGACTGATCAACATCTTTTGTTGTACACTTCACGGCTTTAGGAAACTCCTAAAGTGTGACCACCTTTTACATCAATCGGTCAGGTATGTTATGTAATACATTTGATGCAACCACTCCATGTGATCTCCTCTAGCCTCAGATGGGGGAATCACCCCTAACTTGCTTCTTAGATACTCATGAGCATCCTTAGGTAAAGCCTTAGTATATATATCTGCCAACTGTTCCTTTGTATTTACATATTCAAGTCTTAATTTTTTGTCTTGTACCAGCTCTCTCAAGTAATGATACTTGATATAAATATGCTTGGTATTTTTATGCATCAAATGGTTCTTTGAAATATTAATAGCACTAGTGTTATATAAAAAAATAACAACTCTATGATTTCTTCCTTCATACCTTTCAACAATTGCTTGATCCACACTATGTTTGAACAATTCACTGCTGCTACAACATATTAAGCTTCTATTGTAGATTGAGAAATAAAATTATGTTTCTTTCTTGTCCAAGAGACTAATCTCTTTCCTAAAAAGAATGCACCTCCACTTGTGCTCTTTCTGTCATCAACATTACCTATCCAATCTTCATCTGTGTAAACTTTCAGTTCAAACTTCTTATTCTTCTTGTAATATAATTTGTAGTCCTCTGTTCCTTTCAAATATCACAGAATCCTTTTCACTGCCATCAAGTAAATATATTTAGGATTTGCAGAAAATCTTTCAACAATCCCAACTGCTAATGCAATATCTGGTCTACTGTGGACAACATATTGCAGTTTTCCAATCATTGATCTATACAGTGTTTAATTCACTTCAGTTGTCTCATCAGTCTTTGATAGTTTCTGTCTAGTAGCAATGGGAGTACTTATAGGTATGTAATCCTCCATGCCAAATTTTTTTAGTATCTCCTTGACATACTTAGATTGTGTAATGTAGATACCTTTCTTTATCTAATATACTTTCAAACCAACAAAGAATTTGATCTCTCCAAACATAGACATCTCAAATTCAGTTTGCACCTCTTTTGCAAATAATTGGCATAAAAAATCTTGTCCTCCAAATATGATATCATCAAAAAATATTTTAGCTAACAATATGCATTTACCTTTTTCATACTTTAAGTACAGATTACTATTGTCATTTGTCCTTGTAAATCCAATCTTGACTAATTAATTGTGTAATCTCTCACACCATGGGGCTTGCTTCAATCTGTACAATGCTTTATGTAGCTTGCAAACCATATTATTCTTTCTTGACTCAAAAAATCCTTCAGCTTGTTCAATGTATACCTCTTGTTCTAGTATTCCATTTAGAAATGTTGATTTGACATCCATTTGATATACTTTAAATCCTTTGTAAGACACATAAGCCAGTAGAGTTCTAACTCCTTCCAATATTACAACTGGGGAAAATTTCTCGTCATAGTCTATGCCTTCTTCTTGTGCATAAAATTTTCATACCAGTCTAGCCTTATTTATTATAACTTCTCCATGTTCATTCAACTTATTTCTAAATACCCACTTAGTTCCAATAGCATTCTTGTCCTTTGGTCTAGGTACTAGTGTCCAGGTTTTGTTCTTCTCGATTTGTTCAATCTCTTCATTCATGGCATGTATCCAATATTCATTACCCAAAGCATCTTCCACTGATTTTGGCTCAAATTCACATAATAAGCATGTATGATTTTTTAATTTTCTTCTTTTCGTGACCTCTGAATCTTTATCTCCAATAATTTGATCTAGTTTATGATGTCTTCTTACATATTTTTCTAGTGTAGGCTCTGGTCTCTTTTGGTCTTGTTGTTCTTCCTCAGATTTATCATCAAAATTTATTTCAGGTTCATTTTGTGTCTCTGCTTCCTCCTCAACAGTCTCCTCCTGATGCTTGGAAACGTCTTTCTATAACTCGGCATTTTCTTATTGTTTCTCGGCAACATCATTTTGTTGTTTGACAACTTCTTTTTTAGGTTCAGGAAAATTATTGGGCTCTCCTTCATTCATATAAATGAAAGATCTGTAATCTTTAGGTTCTTGCTTGCATTCCACTTCTTTATTTTTTGCATATTCAGCAATTATAACATTTACACTTTCCACAACTTTGTTAGTGTTATAATTCAAACACTTATACACTTTTCTCTTAGTGGAATAACCTAGGAATATGCCTTCATCACTCTTAGCATCAAGTTTTCCATTTCTATCATCTTTCATTTTATAACATTTTCTCCCAAAAACTTTAAAATATTTTACATTAGGTGCATAACCATACCATAACTCATAAGGTGTAATATCAGTACCTTGCTTGACTTGTACTCATTTCAAGGTATATACAGTTGTACTTACAACTTCTCTCCAATACTTTTGAACATTATTTTCTATCATCAGTGTTCTAGCACAATCCATTATTGATCTATTCCTTCTCTCAGCTATGTCATTCTATGGGGGAGTCCTTGGAGAAAACATATATCTTTTAATTCCTCTATCATTGTATAATAGGTTGAACTCATTAGATATAAACTCTCCTCCTCTGTTAGATCTCATACATCTCAAGCTCTTACCTATCTCTTTTTCAACTTTTTCCAAATACCACTTAAACAACTGAAAAAGCATCAATTTTTTCTTTGAGAAACATTACACTCATCATTCTAGATTAATCATCCACAAACAGTATGAAATATTTGTCACCTTGGTAACTTTACACGCCAATAGGTCCACAAAGGTTAGTATGAACCAATTCCAAAATATCATCAGAAGTATAGGTTTTGCTCTTAAAACTAAACTTTGTCATTTTTCCCAACTGGCATTGCTTACATATAACATTATCAATTTTCTTCAATCTTGGTAACCCTCTTACTCTTTTCATCTTTCTATTTTTTATCAAATTGTCAAAGTTCACATGACATAACCTCTTATTCCACAACCATATATCATCATATTGTGCAAAAAACATGTCTCATCAGATAAATCTAGATAGAAAAAATTACTTCTTGTCTGTTCTCCACTTCCAATCAGTTCACTAGTAGCATCAAAGATTTTATCTTTCCTATGATGAGACTCAAATTGGTATCCAGAATTATTCAACTGAGCAACACTCAAAAAATTACAGTTTAGTCCTTCAACCCAATAGGCATTGTCACATGTGATCTTATCAGTCAGTTTTATTGATCCTTTTCCTTTCACGAGACATGGTTTGTCATTACCAAACTTAAAAATATCACCTTTGCAATAGTTCAAGGTTTCATATTTACTTTTATCACTAGTCATGTGATGTGAGAAACCACTATCAATTATCTATCTATCACCTTTAGTCATTTATGAAATAAGTGCAGTTTTCCTATCTTCATCAGAATCATCTTTCATAGCAACATAAACAACTTCTATATCATTGTCATCATATTTATCAGATTCACTATCAGTTTCTTCTTCAGCAATATAGAAGGATTTCTTACCTTTTTCCTTATATTCCTTATACCTTCTAAAATCTTTGTCATCTCTTTTGTCTTTTTAATTTATTTCTCTTCTTTCATCTTTGTCATTCCTATCAGGACATCTTGCTGCAATATGGCCAACTTTGTTACATGAAAAATAGATTATAGGAAGTTTACCTTTGAATTTTCCTTTTCCTCTCGGTAGTCTTCTAGCCATAAGTGCTTCAAGTTCATCAAGATCTTCATCAGAAGTGTCATTATCACTATTCATATGTCTTTCTTTTCCTTTCTTTGATTTGTGAATACTCAATTGTGATTTGAATGCATAATCAACATGGTGAGGAAGTGAAATTATGAAAATTTGATAACTCAAAAGCAGTAAGTCTACCAACTAGACCTTCTAGAGTTAAGTTGGTACCATTGGTATATCTCATTTATTGTATAGCAGATACTCTAATAGAATATATAAGAAGTAAGGTTCTCAGTACCTTTCTAATAATAGTATCATCATTAATAGTTCCATTAGCTCCTCTAATGGCATTTACAACCTCCTTAATTTGGCTACAATATTGAACAATAGTTTCACCATCTTGCATTCTCATTTCATCGAACTTACCTCTCAATATTTCAGATTTGGATATCAGTACATGTGTATCACATCCATAGATAGTTTCCAGTGTATCCCACATTTCTTTTGCAGTTTTTCAATCTTTTATGTCTTCAAATTCAGGATAGCTTAGGGCTGATGCAATCTCCAACATTGCTTGATTGTGATCTTGTTTCTCTTTCCTCTACTGAGTTGTCATAACAATAGGCACTATTATGTAATTATTTTCCACATAGTATTTTGCAACATCTCCAATTCCATCTAGGTGTAACTTCATCAAAATTTTCCATGCAGGGAAATTCTCATTGTTCAGCCTTGGTACCTCCTTTTTATACATCTTGATCTTTATCTTCAAGTACCTTCAAAATTTTCTCTACAAGCACCACAATATCTCTAATACCAATTCTTAGAATGATTTAGAATAACTAAGAGGGATGGGGGGGTGAATTAGTTCTCCAAGGTCCAGATGTACCAACTGAACTTTCAATCACTTCAACCAACTCAGATCCACTCATTAATCCACTCAGTCTCTATATCACATACTCAATAATATAAACTTGCAGTTTACTATCCTAATGTAATCAAATTGAATAATATAAAACTCTTAATAGTACAATACATCAAATAAAATTCACACAAGTATGACACCAGTATTTAACATGGAAACCCAAAATGGGGAAAACCACCAGTAACATGCTACCAATTTTTCACTCTTCTGAAGTGAGCTCTGTGAGGTGCCAACCCTGTTAAAGGTTACAATACACATTGTTAAATGTGACCTGGATAAAGGATTTAATCACCTTTTTAAGATTAGGATATCA
>MU227494.1:1570350-1592272 GCA_018584345.1 Thuja plicata | reverse complement strand
CTTCTTGAATCCATACATAAAAATAGTTAAACATATATTAAATTCTCATTTAATTCTCCACAACAATCATCCTTATCTTAAATATGCTTCACATATCCCAAGAAAATCAACTATGTCGGCTGGGATCTCAAATCTCTCTCACTGTCAAAATACTGACACTCAGTCAATACTGAGTTCTTCCACTCGATCATCACCAAATAACTTGATAATTTACTGATTCTCGATAAATACTGATGCTCGATCGACATTGAATTTTCTCAGCATGTACTGGTGCTTGGTTGACTCTCGCAGCACTCAGCACAAACTTAAGTTCCTTAATCTTCTGCTCTATTACTCGATCAAGATTAATCCTGTAGTCATCCAAACTTCACTTAGACTTAAGATAAATAATATTTTACCTTTTCAAGGTGCGATCTCATCAAGTACCCATTATAGTTTCACATAACTCAATCATTTTACTAGGTCTTCTTGTTATCTCTTATTTTCAAATATTCTTCATCAATCAATTGATATGGCACTTTACAAGATAACAACTGTCTTACTAGTTAAGGTTTGACATCAATGGCAATATAACAATTGTTTCAATTGTAGTTTCCAACAAAAAAAATATCATAGAGCACTTCATAACCAAATAGACATGGAACACATTCATGAAACAAAACATCACCTACAAAATTTTAGGTAAAATTAATACTTTAAATACAAACATAGACATAAGATATAAATTATGAAAATATCCACCAAGATACAAGAATAGGGATGATAATGAGTAGAATTCCCCATAATATTCCAAATAGAAAACCAAACTACCAACAAATTGGATTTACAAGAAACACCACGACGCCATGAGGACCTAAAAATATAGGAGTGCAATGTTGATAGAGCCCAATCACTATATCAGAAACAGAAAGACCTCTTCTACAATTCTAGAGGAACACAAATCATTCTTGTAGACTGACTTCAACATACTAACCTGCAACATCAACTCTAACATTTCAAAATTAACCAAATTAACTTTGTAGCACCATTTATTCACTTAAGAGAAACAAGAGGGAAAACAAAACATCTTGTAGAAAGTGCAATATTGTTAGCACTATTAGTAATGTATCCATTTTATCATCATGCTTCTAATCATTATCTTAAAAATTTTGATCCCTATCTCAATGCATCTAAATCTCATCTTAAACATATATCATCATGATATTATCTCTACAACCAAATATGAGCATCATCACCATTACTATTATAGTTATACAAGACCAAGTCTTATGAGAAAATCTTCATTATCACTTTTCTTTAATAAATCATTACCATCATTATGCACAGTAAGATATCAACACCAGAATAAGGTGGACATCCAAACAAGAACATTTCTACCCATTCATTTGAATCCCCTTCAACCTTCTGCATATTCATCTAGTCAATAAATATAACAACTATTGCCATCAATCTCTAATGGATAGAGCACAACATTCACTTTCATTAATCAAAGAGTTCACACCAATGGTCAACACAAAATTCTTCAATGTCATCTAAAAATCATGAATGATCTCCATTCAGAAGAACCAACACCACCAAAAACAACATATTGAAATAATGACAACACTACACTTGTTAGGAAAATGTGTCTCAACCTTGCAATTCCATTCAATTACTATTTATAGCAAGTTTACATTTGAGCATGGATTTTTATTATACTTTTCCCAAAGGCTTAGATGGGATAGATAAGCATGTTGGTAAATTTTTACTTCAAGATCATGTCCTAATTTGAAGATATTAAAGTTTTCATTTTTTAAGTTGTCGAAGAAATTTTACAAAGTTAATTTTGAAGGCTTTGGAGGTTCTAAATGGTCCAAAAAAATTTGTAACTAGTGTAGTGGGTTATAAATTGATATAGAACACCACGAGCTTTCTTTTGCTCTAAAGAATTTATCAATTGTACACTTGCTTCAAATTTTATGGCCTCTAGGAATTGGGTTACCTGAAATAGAAAATTTAAAAATATGTTGGACACATATATGAGCTTTATAAGTGGTTTTATCCCATGGTTTCGTAATATCATTTGAATGTTACATCCATTGCATCTCTTATATAGTTTGCGATATGGAGGGTATGTGTAAGATTCATATAGATATGCATCTACCTCCAGATATCTGGTTGGTGATCCTCTTATTAGAAGCTTTCTTTGCCAGTATATTATAATTTATTATTGATTTAAGTATAATATATTGGGAATCTTTTCAAGTGTTGGGTTTTTCCTCCCAAAAGGGTTTTCCCCGCATAAATCATTGTATTGCAGTATACATTTTATTTATGCTATTTTTGTTAAGAATCTGTAATTATTGTAAAGATCTAATAAATTTGTACATGACCCTCCTCTCAAGATTAGCATAGGAAGTTATTTCACTAACCTAATTTCCTTACAAGTGTATGATACCCTAATCACATTTGGTTTCAGTTGTGGGTTGTTGAGTTTTTTGAGCTTATCTAAATTTGAGTGGGAGCATGTGTAGAAAATACTATGTGATCTTGTTGCAATAATTTTCATATGGAAAGTTTGTCATGGAGAATAGAGGTGGAGAAATTTTCTAGAAATAATTTTGAAATGTGGAAGTTGACGATGAAGGATTTGTTAATAGATTGAGATCTATGAGATCATGTTGATGAGAATGTCATGAGACTTATAGATCTAACTAAGGATGCTAAATATGATGTTATGAACTATAAATACAAGGGTCTAATCAGATTGTACCTTGCACACTTTGTTCTAATCAATGTCCATGAAGATTCCTCTACAAAGAAGCTATGGGATAATCTTAGTGAGATGTATCAATCCAAATCGTTCGTAAATGAGGATTTTTTGAGGATAAATTACAAACCACTTGAAAGTATTCAATATATTGGTGGATAATCTAGAATAAATGGGTTTCAAGATTGATGAGGAAGAGAAATGTCATATATTCCTTTGTTCTTTTACTAATTTTTGGGATTCTCTTGTTATGGTCATTGGAACAACTTTTGATATTTTGAAGATTGAAGATCTGGAAAATTATTTTATTTCTAAATAGATGAGGAGGAAGGTATACATTAGTGCTAAGGAGGCCCTATGTTTATGTAGAAGACCTAAGAAAAAAGGAAATAAGAATGATAAGTGTTATAAATCCAAATCCAGATGATGATCCAAATCTGCTAGGAAGTCCAAATTCATTGGTTGGAATTGTGGTGAGATTGGAGACATCCATAAGGAATGAAAAGAAGAAAAGAAAAATAAAAAGAAGAAATTTGATTCTAATTGTAAGTTCTATAAGGAAGATGGTGATGCATTCATTGTAGCTTTGGCCACTCATGCATGTGATGATGCATGGTTAATTTAATCAAGTACACATTTTCATATGACCTCTATTAAAGATTGGTTTTTTGAATATGAAGAATTTGATGGAAATAAGATGTACTTGGATGATAATTCTCTTTTAAATATTATTGGTCATGGTAAAGTCAGAATTAGGTTTCCTGATGGTATAATAATAAAGATTAATGGGGTACTAGATATCCCTGGTCTAAAAGTGAAATTTGTTATCTATCAACAAACTAATAATTTTAGGTATGTAGTTAGTGTTTTTTTATGTAGGATGCAATATGTTGAGAGGTGTTATTGGTGATTGATAGGGGTGTCAAAATTAATACACTGTATAAGTTGGATGCATACACTTTTGAGTATAACACTACTTTTGTGAAGACTAGATCTATGGATACTTAGTTAGAAAAGGTGAGGGCTTCATCTTCAACAGATGGTCATGGATTTTGGGTACCTAAGGGTTATTTTTATTTTGAATTAAAGTTACTTGTAGATAATCCTATGTTATGACACCAGAGACTTTTCTACATTGGAGAAAAGGGTCTTAAGGACCTTGAAATATAAAAGCCTTGTTGAAATTTTGAATAAATGTCATCTTGATTTCGATTTCTATGAGCATTGCATTTATGGAAAATAAAATTGTGTTTAGTCTTACTTGAGTTCTCATAAAAATTGTAGTGTGTTGGATCTTATTCATTCTAATGTGTTTGGTCCTGTAGATGTTCTTTCCATTGGAAATTCCACATTTTATGTTTCATTTATTGATTATTACAGCAGAAGGACATGGGTATATTTTATAAAGATTAAACTTGAAATTTTTTGTTGATTTAAAGAATTTAAAGCAATTGTTGAATTGCATAGTGGAAAGAAAATAAAATTTGTGAGGACTAATAATAATGATGAATTTTTCTCTAATGATTTTGATAGATTCTAAAAATATTGTGGCATTAACACACAAAAGATAACTCTATATTCTCCACAAAAACTAGAGTTACATAAATGATGAATGGGACATTGATGAATAAGGATATGAGTATGCTAAGGTGTTGGTCTAAAACAAGTTTTTACCTGAAATTGTTTCTAATGCTTGCTACTTGATTAACAGGTCTCCTACATCAGGTCTTATTGATTAGAAACACATATGGAGCCATGGTTGGGTCATAAGCCTTCATTGAGACATCTTAGATTTTTAAGTTGTGATGCATATTCCTATGTACCAAAGAAGAAGAAGAAAAGTTGGAGAAAAGGTTGAAAAATGCACCTTCATGATGTAGAGTTCACTGGGTACACCAAAAAAACACTTAGGATCTCGTAGATCCATCCATGATTCATTATGAGAAAAAATTCATCAGAGACAAAATGATACTTCTAAGGCATGAATTCACTAAAATGGTAGCATATACTTCCCATCATTATCAAACTCCAAGATCCAACACCCAAATCAGCTTCTTAGGAGTATATTCAAATGTGAGTTAATCCATTAAACTATAATTCCAATAGGTTTGGGCTCCATTCAATCTGAAAGGTCAATATAAATATTCACGGGAATAATAGAAACCCGTGATTGAACAAAAGATAGTTTTAATAGTAACACTAAAATACTCTTTAAATTAATACATGGATGCTTTACATAAGTTTTAGATGGGAATCAATTTCATTTACTTCCTTCCCATCCCTTTTACATTCTTCATCCAATATTAGTTGTCTCCAAACACTTGACTGTCCACCATTTCTGTAGGACCATGGTGAGAGTCAGAGGTGTGATTGATTCAATCTTTTCTCCAAATTCCTCCAACTATCCACCATAATTTTTTTTTCCACCCTCAGGAATTTTATAAGAAATATTGATGGTTAAATTTTTTTACCTACTTCGTGGACCGACCAACCACCTATTCTACAACTTTTAACCGATAGCTATCGATAGTTGTCGGCTACTGATAGCTGACCTCCTTATACCAATAGACATACCAGTAAGTCCCCTTTCTTACCTATAGTGACATTTTTTCTGATAGTGACCTAAGACTTAAGAAAAACCTTCTAAACACTACATGCATCTAAGCCTGTATTACATAATTTTGGCACTTTTAGTGCATCCCATTATAGTTTGTGGCTCTATTGGCCAAATTACATTGATTCATGACCTTTTAAGTCTCATTTTTCTTCAAATCATCTTGGATATTCATCAAGTTCTCCTAGTGTACCTTGATTTTTTGTCATGCCATGGTGCTCCTGCACCATACTCCTAAGTTTGAAAAATTTCCAAGTCCCTTGGAAAGGTGCTCAGAAAAAAAGTTGACTCAAAAAGGTTCAACCATAGCTTTGTCTTTAGTTGTGTGTTGGTACATCTTTGCCTCTTGTCTCTACCTCTCATTTTTATTCATTCTTCTCTTCACTTGTTGGTTCCTCTTCTCTACCATGTCTTCAACTGAGACTCCGATCAATGGAGTTCATATGGATTCCTTTCATGGTGCTTCTCCAACCTTATGTCCACCCTCCAGTGCTACTACAACAACCTCTTTGTGCCTCACCCATGAGTTCTCCTTGTTTCCTCTTTCCTTGGTCTCTTGGAAACCAACTGTACCTCCTCCTTAGGCCCTCGGACCATCTCCTATGGCCCCATGTAAGAACTCCATGTATTCCTACTTGAAACTAGTGGACGATCACGTGCCACCACAATCCTATCAACAAGAATCAAATAAACAAACTATCATGGCTAGGTCCTGGTGTGAGTTGAAACCTCTCACACACTTAAGAGCTTCTAGCTCTGATACCAAAATTGATGCAGAGATATCTGGGTACACCAAAAAAACACTTAGGATCCTATAGATCCATCCATGTTTCATTATGAGAATAAATTCATAAGAGACAAAATGATACTTCTAAGGCATGAATTCACTAAACCGATAGCATATACTTCCCATAATTATATAAATCCAAGATCCAACACCCAAATCAACTTGTTAGGATCATATTCAAATGTGAGTTAACCCATTAAACTATAATTCCAATAGGTTTGATATCCATTCAATCTGAAAGGTCAATATAAATATTCACGGGAACATCAGAAACTCGTGACTGAACAAAAGATAGTTTTAATAGTAACACAAAAATACTCTTTAAATTAATACATGGATACATTACATAAGTGTTCGATGGGAATCAATTTAATTTTATCCCTTCCCATCTAGTTTACATTATTCAACCAAGATTAGTTGTATCCAAACATTTGACTATCCACCATTTCTGCAGAACCATGTGTAGACCTTATGGTAAGACATATTGTCAATTAGTGTCAAAACACTTAGTCATCTAGTGTCGACCAAGCTAAAAATCATCATGCAAAGTCCTGAGTGATCAGTTTTTCCTGAGTGATCAAAATTTCCTGAGTACTAGCATTTCTCGAGTGATCAGTAGGACCTAGGTGATTTGCAGTATCGCTCAAGTGACAATTTATCACCTGAGTAGACTTCTGGACCTGAGTGACAGTTTGAAGCTGACCTTGCATATATTGTTAAATATCATTTTTTTTACTGCAATCTGACTAGTAGAGTTATTTGTTTGGATAAAGATATATATGTAAGATAGTTTATTTTATCCAAGAGATATATATATATATATATAGGTATATGTATGAAATGTATGCATAAGTGCAAAGACATGCGAATGACGGTTTGATTAAAGAACAAAAGTATTCAGGATAGAAGAGTCTCATCTATCACATTCAGGTGATCAGTTATATTTAGAAGGATCTTATTCAGCAATCATAGTTGCATAGAGAAGATCATCAACTAGTTCATTCTCATAGGTAGATCAAAAAAATCCTTTAACAAGGTGGACCTAACAGTCCTTTCTCTAAATCTCTTAGCAGAGTTTTGTTACTCATTGTATTATAAAAATACTTTAACAAGGTGGACTTAACAATCCTTTCTATGATCCTAACAGGGAAGACCATCAAAATTGGTCATTTTAATCTCTAACAGGATAAATTTATATTGCAATACTAAATCTTGTGGGCATCATCCCCACCCTAGTTTTACTTTCTTTTGGAAGGTTTCTGGGTAACCAAATATTGTGTTATGTGTTGTGTATGATTCTTTACTTTCAAGTTATATGCATGCAAACAAACAAGTTAATCTAATTGTGGATTAAAAGGATTAATTTTTATTGATTCCTGATTCATCCCCCCTCTCAGTGACTGGGTACATCATATATTTCCAATAATTTGTATCAGAGAAGTAGTTCTCTTATCAAAAGTTTAATAGATTGAGAAAATATCAAAGGCTATGGAAACATATAGACTGGAGAAAGGCATCAAGAATGAAAATATAGATCTTAAAGTGTCCATGGATTAGATCATGAAACTTAAGGAGAAGCTCTCTCTTTCCCTGAAAAGAAGAAAAGAATTAGCAGTGCATATGAATTACAATAACTATATAGAAGAAATAATTGAAGACTTTTGCATGGACATAATTTTTTAAGAATCCGATGTAGCCATTGAAGACTTACTTACAAATAATCTCACTTTACATGAAGAAGTCAGAAAGTTGAAAAGAGAACAGGAAATTCACTCAATCAGAATATGTGAAGTCATGGAACTAAAGAACAAAGTAGAAGATGATAGAAATATAGCACAAGAAGATAAAATATTGTTGAGTACAAGATTAGAAGAAAAATAAAATGAAATCCAACACTTGTCACTTCAGCAAACTAATTTGGTAATTCAACTCAATAATGCAACATAGGAAGTTGTCAATCTAAGAACAGAAAATGAAAGACTGCAGAATGATCCCAATACTGAAAAGCAAACAAATGAAAGTATGATGAATTCAAAAAATAGCATGGATTAGGAAATAGAATTCAGACATCATGGACAAACTGGATTAGGTTATACTGAACAAGGTGAACCCTCACAAAAAGGAGCTCAAAGGAACAACAAACCTACATGCAATCATTGTGGTAAGTTAGGGCATACATCAAATAAATGTTGGAGCAATGGAAAGAAAAATTTAATGGTAAATGCTACGGTTGTAACAAACATGGACATAGAACAAGTGAATGCAAAGATAAACCTAAGTTTGAAGGAAAATGCTACAAGTGCAACAAACAAGGTCATAGATCTTTTGAGTGCAGAACTAAGAATTGGAATCCTACGGAACAATTAGCCAAGGTAATTTTGGTTGGGATTACAACACATGGTACATATGTTTTCATTGTGGTGAATATGGATACCTTGGTGCAAACTATATGAAGAATCACTTCATAAAAAGGGATCCTACTAAGAGATGTTATGTGTGCAAGCAACTCAGTCATCTAAGCAAGAATTGTATGAACAAAGAAAAATTTGATACTAGTTTTGAGAATGGAAAAGCCAAAGTCTCATAAATAAAAACTCGGATGAGAAAACAACGGGTAAGGAAATCCTCAAATAATTCAGATCAAAGCAATGAAGGATCTAATGAAACCCTAAACAGTGAGCTGGGTGGGTCTACCATTACAAAATAGGAATGTAAGGAGATGACTAGAACTGTGCAATACAAGCCATAATACATCAGTTCCAAATAATATAGCAACTCCAAATCTGCATATTGATGCATGAGGACATATTATAGCTCTAACCGAGTTAGAATGTTAGTAACACCCAAGCTACTATAGCTTAATTGAGCTGAGTAGGACAATATTGATAATTGGAAAGTTGGTTTCACCCGAGCTTCCAAGTGAATCTTAGAGAAACACCTGAGTCATGCCAGCTACTATGTACAGAGAATTTAATGAAATACTCTAACGGTTGAAAATATTTTATAAATGAAGGGTTGTAAAGATTATTGCTTACAAATTTTTCAGTTTACAAATCAATTTAGAGTCCTTAGAGATTCAGTTCAAATTTGTGATTGAAAGCGAAGTTTGATCATTTCATTTGAACAATATGGCATCCACTTCCAACAGCAAGGTCAAGAAAGGTTCTGAGATGTTGGTACGAAATGCAATTTGTGATCCTCCAGTGTTTAAGCTTCATCTGAAAATTGCAGAGGAGATAGACCTGATGGGAGCTCATTCCTTGATTTCTCCAAAAGTCTTACTAGTTAACGACATCTAAAGCTTCAATCACTGTAACATATAGGAGCTTGGAACCATTGAGATGAATAAGGCATATGATGAATTATGTACAAATGGGAGTTTGAAGCCTGTGAATAAGCACCTCGAAACCAAGGGTTTGACACACATCATGCACATGCCAAGGGATTTTCAGACAAAATGGATGAGATATGTTCTTAGTCATGTCCATGACATGCACCTATGGTTGGAACATCTTGTGAAGATCATGAAGTAGATAATTCACCGTGTCACTGGGTTCCCTATGCTAGAAAAGATGGAAGATACCAAAACCGTAACTTGGGATGACCTAATTGAGTTAAATCTTCTCAAGTGGGATGGCAGAGGCATGAGACTTAATGGAGTAACTAATATGGAATTGAAATTTGGCATTCATGTTATAGCCCACAAGATGTACAGTTCGAGCAGACCTAACAGTGTTTCATGTGAAGCTGTTGACCTAGCATACAAAGTGGTGAAAAAGAATCTGGTACTCGACCTAGCATAATTACATCTCATCCAGTTGAGAAATAATATGGAAAGCATCTGAGTATCCAAATCCAATTCATGTAAGTTTGGTTCTCTACTAATCTTCATACTCTTTTATGTTGAGAAGTTCTTTCCCTCCAAGGGTACAGTAGCATGGAAGAAAGATAGACCAATAATATATTAGATTAATGAATTCATAGCTGAGTTAGGAGATAAATTTGATAACATTATGGATGGATACTTTGAGAATTTCAAACAAAAGATGCAGAGTAGGTACATAATTCCCAAACAACTAGTTGAAGATTACAAAGATGAAATATGTTTTCTAGTTGTTTGTGATAAAGTTTATACACAAGCAGCAAAGCCTAGGGTTGCATGGATAAAACCCCTATCATATGAAGTCAACAAAGATGACACAAGAGATATCATAGAGGCTCTTGTAAATGAACCTACCAATCCAAAGGCACCCTACTTTGGAACATATGAGGAAGCAAAGAGCAAGATATCTTTGGAGATTGAAATTCCCAAGATATTGAAAAGAGGAAAGAAGAGGCTTGATACATTCAAGAAGAAGTATGGAAAGACCTCTGACTCTCCTACCATCTCTTAGAGTAAAGAGGATATAGTTAAAATAGAGGATGTTGAATCTAAAGAAGAAAAGGAAGAAACTAATATTGAACCTCCTTAGAAGAAGAGGAAGGCAACACCCAAACAGAAAAAGGAAAAAGGAACTACCTATGTTATCACCATGAGAAGATCAAGGAGAAGACTTGTACTAGGTAAAGATTAGGATGATCATGAAGAATCTGATACTGTGGTTTTTCACAAAACCACACCCACACTTGATCAAAATATTGAAGAACTGAAAGAAGGAAGAGCTATGAGTTCTTTGAAGTCACTAAATTATGCTTCCAGAACTAAGGAAGAAAAGAAGAAGATTGAAGAAGCAGTGGTGGAGAAGATGGGAAAATGGAAATATGACCCCTCCGAGCTGAAGAGTTATATGACTAAAGACCTATTCAATGCATTCTCCATTCCTTGGAAAAATGCAGTCCAAACTGAAATGGACATAAGGGAACAGACATTGAAGCAAGTTATGCATGCAATGAAGGGCAAAGAAGTAAAAGAGGTCTTGAGAAAATATAAAAATAATCACACCCCCAAATTTAGGGCATTCCAAATATTGAAAAAAAACATAGAAGAGCTAGTTCAGTGTGCCACATTAGTGTGGAAATCAATATTTGAGATACAAGAAGATAATGAGGCAGAAGTACTGAGTATAGACCCTCCAAAATAGGAAAATGATGATACACTACCCGAGGTATAGACTATTGAAGAGTCCAATGCTGAGTAGTTTGCAGTTGAGGTAATGGCATCATTACCCCAATCTCCTATCCAGAATATAGTACCTCTGAGAAAGGAAAAGGTTGTAGAATCCACATATGAACAAGTAGTAACCAAGCAACATGCTCCACTTACTACTGAGCCAAGCATGCCTGAGTCACAGAAAGACAAGGTAGATATTTATACTACCAGTATTGACTCATCAGTTAACACTGATTCAGAAATTGGTACTGTAAATGTCAATGACCTAATTGGAATGAATACTGAAGAAAAGGATGAGGAAGGCAAAGGTAAGGAAATTTTTCCTTCACTGAGTCCTAAGACAAAAGGAAAAGAAAAAGTAACAATTACTAATGAGATAGATCTTGATAAAGAAACTGTGATTCCAAATTGGGATCAATCCATCTTATCTGTAGAGAAAATGGATATTTTGGGAGAACTGTGGAAGAAAAGAGCTACACAGTAGAAGCTCTGAAAGGAAAGACAAAGGAATAAAGTACTTGAAGATGTCAAAGGAATATTTTTAGATGCATTGTAGATTGAAGTCAATGAGAGTGACTCAATAATGGACCAACTTGTTGACATTGTCCACAAGCTCAACACAGATATGAATGGTCAAGAGAAGTTACTTGAGAAAGAAGAGAAGAAATTTGAGAACAAGGTTCTAGAAAATATTGCAAAGAAGATTGCAATTGAACAGGTGCAACTTACCAATATCATCAGTGCTCTAGAAACCATCATGACCAATGTGGTAGCACTATTTGTAAAGTTGAGTGACACCTCTAAATTTACTATGGAGATCAAGAACAAGATAGTGAAGATTGATGCAGACATGAAGGAAAGTGCAAGGCAGTTAGCACTTGACCCAAGCACCAGTTCAGTTCACTTCATAAAGATCAAGTATCTTACTGATCTAAAAGCCGAATTATTGAGATAAGAAGCCAGAACTAGAGAATCACTTATAGCTATACAAAGCCAACTCCTACTACACATGGATGGAATTCAAAAATGCATAACACATGCAAAGACACTCATTCATGACAATAATTTCTTATTTTCCAAGCTAATGATAGAGCTATCTACAGAGCTACAAGTTGAATTGCACATCATGAAGGTACTACAAGACAATTGGGACAACACTTTGTCTCAGATTTTGAAGGTACATAGTGATTTCCTATCCTACTTTGGAATAACCTTGTAAAATATAACTTTTGGAATCTTTGTCAAAAACAGGGGGAAATATCATTATATTGAATCAAGGGGAAATATCACTAAGGAAACACATGTACAGTGGAACAATGTAGAAAACATACTTTACAAAAAACAATTTTTGAAAAACACAAAAACAAAGTCAGTTGGACCCGAGCAGCAGAAGCAGTGTCAAAACCCGAGTAGAAAGTAAGGGGGAGTTTTGACATATCAAACACATAATTAATTGATAAGTGTTTTTGTAACTAATGCCAAAGGGGGAGATTGTAGACCTTATGGTAATACATATTTTCAATTAGAGTCAAAACACTTAGTCATCTAGTGTCGACCGAGCCAGCAAGCATTATGCAAAGTCCCGAGTGATCAGTGTTGCCCAAGTGATCAACATTGCCCGAGTAACCAGCATCACCCGAGTGATTTGCAGTATTGCTCGAGTGACAGTTTATTACCTAAGTAGAATTTTGGACCCAAGTGAAAGTTTGAAGCCGACCTTGCATATATTCTTAAATATCATTTTGTTTATTGCAAGCCGACTAGCAGAGTTATTTGTTTGGATAAATATATATATGTAAGATAGTTTATTTTATCCAAGAGATATATATAGGTATATGTATATGTATGCATAAGTGCAAAGACATGTGAATGTCAGTTTGATTAAAGAACATAAGTATTCAGGACAACAGAGTCTCATCTATCACATTCAGGTGATCAGTTATATTCAAAAGGATCTTATTAAGAAATCATAGTTGCATAGAGAAGATCATCAACTGGTTCATTCTCACAGGTGGATCACAAAAATCATTTAACAAGGTGGACCTAATAGTCCTTTCTCTAAATCTCTTAACAAAGCTGCATTACTCATTGTATTGTACAAAATCCTTTAACAAGGTGGACTTAATAGTCCTTTATATGCTCCTAACAGGGCAGACCATCAGAAGTGGTCATTGTAAGCTCTAACAAGATAATTTTATACTGCAGTACTAAATCTTGTGGGTATCATCCCCACCCCAATTTTACTTTCTTTTGGAAGTTTTCTGGGTAACTAAATATTGTGTTATGTGTTATGTATGATTCTTTACTTTCAAGTTCTATGCATGCAAACAAATAAGTTAATCTAATTGTGGATTAAAAGGATTAAGTTTTATTTGTTCCTGATTCAACCCCCTCTTAGTCACTAGGCACATCATATATTTCCAACACCATGATGATAGTTAGCGGTGTGACTGATTCAATATTTTCTCCAACTTCCTCCAACTGTCCACTGTAATTTGTTTTTCCACCCTCGGGACTTTTATAATAAATCTTGATGGTTACAAAATTTTAACTACCTCATGGACCGACCAACCACCTATTCTGTAACTTTTAAAAGATAGCTACTGATAGCTATAAGCTACCGATAGATGACCTCCTTATACTGATAAGCCATACCGATAAGTCCCCTTTCTTAACTATAGTGAATACTTTGTCGATAGTCACCTAAGATTTTAAAAAAAACCTTCTAAACGCTACATGCCTCCAAGCATGTGTTACATCAATTTGTCACTTTTAGTGCATCCCATTACAATTTGTGGCTCTATTGGCCAAATTATATTGATTCACAACCTTTTAGGTCTCATTTGTCTACAAATATTCTTGGATATTCATAAAGTGCTCCTGGTGTATCTTGATTTTATGTCATGCCATTGTTCTCCTACACCACTTCATCAGATATAGTTATGGTGTGAAAGGATACAAGCTTTGGGACCCCATTGCACAAAAGGTACACATAGTAGAAGTATAATTTTTTTATAGAAACTATCCCTCCTATTATATTGCAATCATAAAAACCTAGAGAGGAATATGTGATTCAATAACCTTCTACCTTTGAGAAAATTGAATTGAGACCCCTAGATTGACAAGAAGTTGAGGAGATCTCATCAATAATTTAATTTTTAGAAGAGGATGAAGAACCTCCAACTTAGCTTGTTTGAATTTCTACAAGGCATAAATGACCATCTTAAAGGTATTCTCCTAGTCATTTGAGATGTATTTTTTCTCTGAATACTAGTGAGGATGAACCTAGATATGTAGAATAGACATTAGGAATGAATGAATTAAAGAATCCTAGAAAAAGTTATATGGATGAAGAAATGACATCTTTGAAAAAGAATGAAACATTGGATCTTGTACCATTTACTGAAGAATCAAAACTTGTTGATTGCAAATGGGTGTTCAAGAAAAGATTGATTCATACTGAAGTATTGAAAGGGTTGGGTATTTTTCTTGTTACCTTTTTTCTTAGGTGAAGGTATGAGATTCAGATTTGGAGATTTGAAACCTAGGACAAATACTCAGCACCATCAACAGACCAAAGACAAGAAAATCCAACAATAACAAGGTACTTGTACCTTATTCTCTTTGAGCTCCACATCACTCAGGTGGGTATACCTAATCTACACACACATAAACCCTTTGACATACAACATCTTGCAGATATATAAATGTAGATAGTTCTCAAACCTACATGTAATGGATACCTCAATGTCTACCAAATCTTGAATAGATTTTGAATTTATGGATTAATGGATTAATGGATCCCTGGAAATATTCCAAGCCCCTCATAGATCAATGCCTTATCCAATGGACAAAAGATTCAAGCATGAAACAACAAAAACAAGATTGTGAACAACAAAGAGAGAAGCACGGGCTGATATGTCTAATGCCTTACATTGACATATCATCTTATCTCATCATTAATTTATACTTGTGAATCCACTTGTGTATTCAAACATGCAAATATCCACTAAATTTTTTTAACTCCCCTCTTAGAAGAGATCCTGGAATAGATATTTCATTAATCAACTGAACATTGAAAGAAAAACTTGAATATCCTTGATATTCAAGGTCATACACATCTGAAAGAAAAAAAACCCCAAACCACAATTATCTAGCCAAATAACTCTATTGCAGAGAATCTATAATAAACAAGACTGAAACATCCTAAATGAATCAATTTACATAACTTGGGCTCATCAAAATGGAGAAAACTTAATGACACCTTGTTTACACTCAAACTATTGAAATTCTCATTCATAAAACAAACCATTACAAAGTACAACCTTATCTACAACCATAGGCCTAAAAACACCTTATATGTTCAGGGAAAACAAAGGAAATTTCTAGAATTGAAAACACACTTGGAACCTCCTCTTTATAAAGTTTTAGAACCATTCTTGGAACCTACTTTCTTTACAAAGAATCAAAACCCTTTCAATAAAGAGAAAGAAAGAAGATATAGAAGAGGGAAACCCTAAGATTTATATCCTTTTGACACATGTCCATCTAATAAAACCTAATACAAATACCAAAAAATTGGGAAGAACACCCCATGTAACACCCAAAAGATCTTATTCTCAACAGTGCAACACAGCCACATAATGTCAACCTAGAAAACAAGCTGATCCAACCACCTCTCTACAACTTGGAACGCAGTGCCATGAAAAAAAAAACCCTAGGAGCAAAAGAAAAATCAATTAAAACTCCTTCCAATAGTTACCTTGGTGTAGGAACCACATCCAATGACCCATATTTAAAACAAATTTTAACTTTAAAACCAAGTCGTCAATGCAATTTACATCACCTAGGTCCCAAGAAAAAAAGTGACCCCGGGCTCTGTCAACAACCCTTGACCTCCATGTGGTAGGCCCTGATCCATGATTGGTAATTCATAATATGCTTTGCACAACAGACCTGATATTCCTCATGCAGTAGGAATTGTTGCAAGGTTTTCTTCCGATCCAAAGTAAACGCATATGTCTACAGTTAAGAGAATTTTTAGATATCTGAAAGGCACTGGAATAAAGAAGGAGACTTTGAATTGAAATTATATACTTATGTTGATTGGGTTGGAAAAATTGATGACAAAAAGAGTACAAGTGGAGGAGCATTCTTTTTAGGAGAAAGACTAGCTACATGGAAAAGCAAGAAACAAAGTTGTATATCATAGTCTACTATTCAGGTTGACTATGTTGTTGTAGCTATGAATTGTGCAAATATTGTGTGGATTAATCAGCTACTAGAAGGTATGCAAGAAGAGATCACCGATCCAGTCACTATTTATTGAGATAATACAAGTGCAATAAACATATCAAAGAATCTAGTAATGCACTCAAATACCAAGCACATATCTATCAAGTATCACTACTTGAGAGAGAAAGTACAAGACAACAACTTACTAACATATTGGAGTAAATGTGAACAACTTACTAACATATTCACCAAGCCACTAACGAAGGATGCTTTTGAGTATCTCAGAGGCAAATTAGGGGTCCTATCCTTATCCAACATTCATTAAATGAAAAAGGCATATTGCATCAATTCTAGAACACATTAGAATATCTGAATTTTGAGTTGATGTTGAGTGATCACACTTTAGGGGATGCATGAAAATGTGAAATAAATTATGTCTGCAAAGAGAAATCAGTACTTGAAAGGTATGATTCACTACCTGAACATGATTTTGGGAGTAAGGATCTTTGGTGTTGTTTTCAAAGAGGGAGAAGTATGTAATTGATGACTCCACAAGGGAGAAGTAAGCACAAGGGAGAAATAAGTACAAGAGAGAAGTAAGTGATGAATACAAGTAAAGGGGACTACATGAAAGAGGGAGAATGTAACAGAAGGAAAATAGGAAGAACAAGCTAAGAGGGAGCAAAGATAGTACAGAGAGATCAAAGTATACAATCATCAATTGATAGTGTTTCTATCAATGCCAAAGAGGGAGTTTTTTAACCAAATGATGGTAATAGTGATGAAGACTGAGTTTCAGAAGAATACAAGAAAGTAGAATGGTTAGATCATTTGTTAGTTTTTCATTGATGTCAAAAAATTAATTTCTAGTTTATATTAAGATGCCATATCAATCAGAGAGGAAATTAATTGGGCAGATAATAAAGATCAGACAATGATAAGGACCTATTGATATAATTGTTTCTTACTTAACATTTGATGGTGTTAAGTTGGTAAATAAGAAAGGTCAAGTTGGTAAAGGGAAAAACCTAGTTATCGATCGAGTGAAGTGTTTGTCAGTCGAGCAGAGTAAAGATAGTCACTGAGAGAAGTTGACAATCGACCAAGGTTAGTTACCGAGCAAGGTTGGTAATAAAGAGAAGTCAGATACTGAGTGAAGATATTCACCAAAGTCACCGAGCATGGAACAGAGCATGAACAGATATTGAACACAAGGAGCAAAGTAAATTTACTGCAAATGCACACAGATCAAGAAGTTTCCAAACATGAAGATGGATTATGTTGCAACATCTACGGTCATGAAAAGTCAAGTCCAAAATAAGTGATGTAGATTAATCAGAAAAGAAAGTTGTGAGTTCCAAGAAAAAGTGCAAGTCATGAGGCATGGTTAACCGCTTAACCGAGTTGCAAATATATTGAATCAGTTCATTTGAGAAGATTGGATGACTGAGCGCATTTGAGGGAAAAATTTATCATTAGGATTAAGAGGCAAAACAAAGGCCTATATATTAATGAGTCTGGATGTTTATATAGAGTTGTTGGAAAAGTGATGAGTTGAAGAGCTACCAAGCATAATAGTGAAAGAGTTGGATAACTAGTCAAGAGGAGAGACTGATGATTTGATGAGTTATAGGTGCCAGTGAGTTTCAGAGATTTAACAAAGGATCTGATCAAGAAAAGTATAGTTGCAGAATCATAGGTCACATTAGTACACTATTGCTTACTAACATTTTTTACATAAAATATCTTAATCAAGTGGATCTAACAAGTCCTTTTGTCAACCCTTGAGAAATATAACATTTTAGGATGAATGCTTAAGCCCTCTAATTAGGTCACTCCTAACAAGGTGACTATCTTAATAGGTCTAAGGTAAATCCCCTAAAAGGGTCACATCTAACAAATGTGCATTGTAATCTTTAACAAGATTGGCTCTTAACCGAGCATACTTCAGAAGAGTATTTCTTTTTGTGGGTGACAATTCCAACTGAAGTTTTTCCCAAATTGGGTTTCCTCGTTAAATCTTATGTTACATGTGGTGCTTGATANGTCTAAGGTAAATCCCCTAAAAGGGTCACATCTAACAAATGTGCATTGTAATCTTTAACAAGATTGGCTCTTAACCGAGCATACTTCAGAAGAGTATTTCTTTTTGTGGGTGACAATTCCCACTGAAGTTTTTCCCAAATTGGGTTTCCTCGTTAAATCTTATGTTACATGTGGTGCTTGATAACTGTGAATGTTATTTTTTTAAGTTATATGCTTTTATCAAGTTTGTGAAGAGTTTTCAAGTTTCGGTCGTTGCTATTGTTTGAATCACTGAATTGAATCAGAGGTTTATATTTAAAGTATTAAGGCTCAATATTTTCTGATTCACCCTCCCCCTCTCATTAAACCATCTTTAGTAGGGTAAACCAACAATGGTATCAGATTTTGATAATGAACACATTCAAATTTCATGAAAACTTTGTAATTTTCAAAGTTTTGGGTTGAGATCAGTTGGCTTCTTTGTTCAAATGCAATAATAAGCATGTCTTAATTTTCTAATAGAAGTCCTAGATACATTTAAATTCATTTTATAAGCCTTTTTCATTCATTTATATTGATTGTAAATACTGAGCAACACTGTACCGAGACTGGTGCATTTCTTGGGTTTTGAGGGTCAAGATGGGAATGGAGTTGGGGTTAGTGATCACCAATAATGAAGGTGAGATTGCATTGTGAAGGTACATGGGAAATGAGGGTCATTTATTAGATCAGAAGATATAAATTAATGAGGGAATATTTTTATGTTAGAAGATGTTTGAAAAATTTTAATACTTGGTTAATCAACTTGGGTTAATGTTTGGAAGTGATTGGAGGTGCCACTTTGAGGAGGCCCTAGTTTTAGGGGCATAGAAGGGAGGGTTTTATAAATGACCAGTCAACTAAGGGTGGTTGACCAAACAAATATGAAAATCCTATGATTTTATACCTAACCTAAGAGTGTTTCAATTTTTGGGAGTTTGGGGTGAAGTCCTTATGGTAGTTGCTTAGGAAAGGTAGCCTAATTTAGGCCTAATTTTACTGTTGCAGGGTGCTAGTATGTACATATGGTCCAAAGAAACCATATATGATTCTTCTATATGTTTCATAACTCAGAAAAGGGTGTCTGAGTATGCCATTTTTTATTTTTTTTGGAGAAGTTTAGAGAAAAATTGGAATTAACCGATTTAGAGGGCTACTAGGAACAAGCCTAGAATGCTAACCAGGTAAGTTGGTGAAAGATTAGTTGCATAAGTTAGTCTAGACCCTTGATACATGTTAGAAGGGGTATGTCGAATCCCTTGAATTTATTGGAACAAATCTCTTGAGTTGAAAACCATAGTTGAGTGGTTGGGTATATAGTCTTATGAAGGGACACCAAGTGTACCTGTGGAAATTAAAGAAATCAGTTGTGAAATTCAAATAAGTTTGTATTTTCCTTGTAGGTGACCAGATACATCTTCATCACTTAGTCAAAATTTCTTGGTCCGCATTCATTATTGTACTATGCATGGTTATCTTTGTAATTGGGTGGTGAGAGTGAATCTGACCTTGTTGATTTCTTCAAGGTTGATCATTTTTATAAATGTAATTGTATTCATCTATGGGACATTTAAGAGATGAGATAGATATGTGAGAATGTTGATTATATCTTTTGAAGGTAGAGATATGGTGTGGAAAAGAAAGTTGTATTTTTATTTCAATGGAAGTAATCCAGGCATGTTTAAGATGTTAATGTACAACTCATGATCTATGGATTTCTGTCGATATATTTGTAAGGGAGTGAGCCTTCCCAGAGTAGGAAGCCTTTTTGTAATTTGAGAAGTTAGTTGTAGGAAATGTGCTTGAATGCATGTATATTCATATTGTGATGCTTCTAATAGGGTATAGTTTTCTTAACAAAGTACATCATCTTGTGGGTTCATCTCCACCATGGTTTTTCCCTTGGCTGGTTTTTTACAATAAAAATCTTGGTGTTATGTCTTCTTTATGTGTTGTAGATCTGTGCTTCATTGTTCATTTATTAGATTTGCAGTAAGGGTTAAAGTTTTATTTAAATAGTGAAGTTTTGGAGACAACAGATTCACTCCCTGCCCTCTCAGATATCTACTACCATATTTCTATAAATTGGTATTTGATCCTAGTTCCTCTATGGGAATATTAATTGCTTAAGGAGATCTGGGATGGAAGCCTTTAAGAAAGATAGTCTAAGATTTGATGGCACTAACTACTCTCTTTGGAAAGGTTGCATGGAAACACAATTGAGATGTATTAGTGAATACTATTGGGAGATTATTGAGACACAATATGTTCCTCCTACAAATCTTACTACAACTACTCTTGATGAGAATAAAAAAGGTGATACAACATTAGAGCTAAGGAAGCATTATTGAGTTCCTTAACTGATATTGAGATGACAAATGTTATGGAACTGAAGACTGCTCATGAGATCTAGAATAAGTTGGTGTATCATCTTAAAATGGAAGCACTTCCATTTGGGTGAGTTTAGCACCCTCGTTTAGTATGTTTGCATAATAGATTTGCATTTTTACATGTTTAGGTGAAATTAGGGTTAGGATCTTATGAATCCTCCTAGATTTTTCCTCTCCATGGCTTTTATTTCTAGGTAGGACCTATGTATTGGTCCTCCTAGGCCTCATCTTACTCTCTCTCTCTAGGCCTTTTAGGCCTTCTTAACATTCTGACTCATTCCCCCACCTTCATAGGTCCCCGATTGACCTGGGAGCCTTTCTACCACATCCTACTGACTTGCCTGAAAACTCAGGATAGGGTCGAGGTCAACCCTATCCTAGGATAGGGCCAAGGTCGACCCTATCCTAGGTCAGGGCCAAGTTTTACCCTATCCTAGGATAGAGCTAAGGTCGACCCTATCCCCTGACAGGTGTTGGTTCCCGTTTCCAGATCTGGAGCTTATCGGGGTCCGAAACTTGAAATAGGTCCCCGGGTTCGGATGTGGAAGTGTTTTCACTGATATTTGAGTTATTATGTTTCCTCCTTGGTTGGTGATTGTGATTGGACCACGATTCAAGGTGAAATTAGGATTTGGATCCATTGCATTGCCCTAGGAGACCTATATTGAAATCTCTATATAAACACTCTCTTTTGCCTTCATTTGATCATGAAACAAAATCGGGAGATTACATGATGGAATGATGGGGCAAGAAAGTAAGAGGATGATATAAAAGGAAAAGATAGGAGGAAATATCATCATTTTCAATCAAAGCATTCTTCAAAGACAAGTTATTGTAGATCTTCATTGAAGTAAGAAGGTTTTCTCTTTAGATCTACCATCTTCAACATTCAAGCATTCAAAGGACATTATCATGGGGTAGCAATTACAGAGTGTGAGTTGATAGGAATAATTTAGCCTTGGGGGCTTGGTAT
>MU227494.1:1535394-1546541 GCA_018584345.1 Thuja plicata | reverse complement strand
GGAGGGGTGAATCAGTGGCCTAAAAAATATTCCATTAATCAACCCAAAAAATTAGTACCACAATATTAAGCCTCTAGTTATCTTCATTCCTATAATATGAATGACTCCAAATACTTATATCAAATTACTACTGCTTAGAATTCTTTGTAAAACCTTCTACTGTATGTTTACCAAAAAGCAATATGTTAAATATTTACCGAAAAAAAAAAAATTATCTAGAGTATACCGATCAGTCTAATTAATTTAAGTGTAATGCAAAACACTAAAGTAATGACTCATAAACACATTGACACATCAATTTTTAACGTGGAAACCCTGTTAAGGGAAAAACCACTTGGGACCGGTAACCCAAAATTTTCACTCTTCAGAAGTGAGCTCGGTGAAGAGCCAACCATGTTAAAGGTTACAAACACACTATTAGGTGTGACCTTGTTAGAGGATTTAAAAGTTTAGTCTGTCACTTGATATCGGGCATCTCTATGCTACCTTCCTTAATCAAACACTCACTTGGCATGTCAATAGGTATTTGGCATCTCATGCTATCTTCATGATCAAACTTTTTGATACTCCTTGGGATGTATCTCAATATAGAAAGGATCTTTAAATCCCGCTCGGTTAAGAGACTTTCTGAATCAATGGTTAAATTGAAACAATATGATTTGTTCACGTATACAACTTATACTTGTAGATTTTTAGATCTATTGTAATCTCATAAAACTATTCTGATCAATATATCTCGGTTTATACCTTTGCTCCACTTTGATTCTGCTCGGTTTCTCGGTGTCCAAAAAAAACTTTAGCTCTTTCCTCAGCTTGTTGATCAGGATTGTATGAAGTTGCTCTTCATTAGTTTCTCTTCAGCATCGTCTTTTCATTCATTCACCCACCACACCAATTCGCAATGAATTGAGTTGTCTCTTTATAGACATGATATCACCGTTGTTAGGTTCTTGATCTTCTTGATCTTGGCATGATCCACAATTCTCGCCAATTAGATTTAAATCAAAACTCCTATTTATCTCACTGAGATCTTGTCGATGAAAACAAAGATAACTACTAGTTAATTCTATATTTAACTCTGCCAGCTAGATACTTTGTCATTTCTGAACTCAAGTTAATTTTAGTGTTTAACCCTTTGATAGCTTCGGTCAACACTCTAGTTCTCCTCGGGCTTCTCCATCGGGTTACACTATGTTTATGGCTGTCGGTTATGCTTGTGATTTTGCTCGTCGGTGTTCTTGCTTGGGCATCACTATGAATTGAATTTTGGTGATCTCTGTCCATCGGTGTTTGAAGTCATATAGTGAATACTTTTCTTTTGTTCATTGCTGAAAAACATAATCTTTTTCTCTTTGATTCTCTGAAGTCTTTGACACTTTTATTGTAACCGATTAGATTATATCAAGTTGACATCAATGACAATACAATCCATTAATTGATTTAATGTCTTGCATTATCCTTCTGCATTCGGTGATCAACTTAACATCTTCAAACATTCAATCAGTTACATGTTATCAAATCTCTGCAGCATGTTTGGGACATTGATGTGTGTCCTCAGCTTAATTGGTTCATGATTTGGAGGCTTGTAAGCTATTTTTCTTGATTCGTAGAGGTTATTGTTCATGTTCTTGAGGTTAGGTATGATGATGTTGATGATTTTAGTGATTTGAGTTGATGTGGATGTTGTTGTGGAATTTCATGATGCTTGTGGATGTTTCTAGATTGTGCCCTTGTTGTGTTGTTGGTTCACATTGATCGAGGTGATTGCATTTGTGATTTTTGGTAGGTGAGTTCATGTTCTTCATGTTCTCGGTCGGCTTGGTGGTGTAGTGTGTTGCAGATGTTTGAGGCATATTTATTGGAAGTGTTTCATGTTCGAGGCATGTTTTTTTGGTCCAATCTATGTCTTAGTCGACATTTCTTGGTTTGCATTCATTATTGTACTATGCATGGTTATATTTTATAATTTGGTGGTGAGAGTGAAGTCGACCTTGTTTATTGCTTCAAGGTTGATGATTTGTATAAAAATTATTGTATTCATTTGTGGATCGTGTGCGAGATGATACAACTATGTGTAAATATTGATTATATATTTTAAAGGCAAAGATCTGGTGTGAAAAAAAAGTTGTAATTGTACTTCAATGGAACTAATCAAGGAATGTTATAGATGTTAATGTATAGTTCATGATATGTGGATTGTCGTCCATATATTTGTAAGGCAGTGAGCCTTCCAAGGGTAGGAAGCCTTTTTTTGTATTTTGAGCAGTGAGCTCTAAGTAGTGCACCTAAATGCATGTGCATTCCTATTGTAATACTCCTAACAAGGTATAGTTCTTTTTAATAGAGTACATCATCTTGTGGGTTCATCCCCACAATGGTTTTTCACTTGACCGAGTTTCCATGATAAAAATCTTGGTGTCTTGATGTATTGTGGAGTTGTGCTTCATTCTTCATTTAGCAGATCTGTAGTTAAGGTTAAAGTTTTGTTTAAATAGTGAAGTTTTGGAGACAACTGATTCACCCTACCCCCCTCTCAGTTGTCTTTTTCCATATTTCCATAATTTATTTCACTACCATAAACTAACTTATTACACTTTTTTTTGCAAAATGTGTTGTTGTGCACTAGTGTTTAAATATATTTAACTTTATTTGTGTAAAACCTTCAACATTTATAAGTCCTCTCTCATTCTAAGTTCTTAAGCATTTGGGTTTGATGCACTAGAAATAATCTATATTTTCATGATCATTCTAGCATTGTTTTGGCTAAAGAGTATTCTTCTTGATCGTTTGATCAATTTTTCTAAGGGTCGGAGTAGGAAAATGTGTTCTCTTGTAACACTAACAATAATTCATTTAAGGTATTCTTAAATATTGTCAATCCCCAAATATTATAAATGACAAAATGAACAAGAAAAAAAATTCTAAACATTACTAGATCAAGTTTATAAGTACATAATATTTACATGATCACAAACTTGACCTTAATACCCAAACTTGTTCATACTAGGGGGGGGGGATTGATATTTTAATACTAGGATGAATTACAATCTATCACATTTTATTTATTAGTTCTTAAACATCACATACTCTTTAAATCTTCATTTAGATAATTCATCTTCAATCACATAAAAATAATTTTAAGTGGTAAACAATTTCTATCTAGCACTGAGGCCATAAATGAGAGATCATATCCCTATTTAAACATTCCACAATACCACATCAATAGAGTTTGAACCTTGAACAACAACACTACAACCTAGCCATCACACCATACAACTATCAATATTTTTAATGAATACCTTTACTTTATTATATTTACTTACTATATTTAATTTTTTAATATTTTTTATAATTACTAAATTTAAATTTAATTATTTAAAATATTTTGAAAAATTGTTACACTTTATACCCATATAAATGTATTCAATTTAAAAAAGGTATATAATCCCTCTCCACTATATTTTTTATTGACCACTTATGTATGTGTGGTATTCTCCCAAATAATTATGAGAAGAGATCCCTAATATTGAAAGCGGCCAATGCCATCTTACAAGGAGACATAAAAAAAGACTTTCAACCAATTATGTCACATTCAACTGAAACTTCATTATGATGGAAAGAAAGTCAATACAATAATACCAACCCCAAAATCCCCAAAAAGGTGTATCTACTTTACCAAAAGAAAAAACATATGAACACAATGATAATTAATTAACATAGGTGTGTTTTGCATTTAACAATTTTCCATACAACTATAGTACTCATGAAGCTTATTATCAATGATTCCAACTTCGGTAAACTTCAATTGTTTTAGTGAAATGAAAGTTAAGGATTGTCCAAGCCAATTGATTTCCTCTAGAAAAATGAAGTGATGTCTCACTTTAATATTGTTTGGGATTAATTTAAAGGAAAAGAAAATATTAATTTGAATAGTTTTTTATTTTTATTATATATACTTTTTATTTTATTTTTTAAAGAATTGTGATTGGATTGAATTCAATTTTTATTAACTTTAACAAATGAAATTTTCCTATCTATAAGAAGTTGACTTGAAAATGAATTGTCTTTATATATAATATTAAAATATATTCAATAAAACAAATTTTTTATATATAATATTAAAATATATTCAATAAAACAAAAATATCAATATCTATGAGACCTAATTGTTCTTAAATATTTGTCCTCTTTAATATATGCTTCATCTATAAACATGATCTACATTAAATTTTATAATTTTTTAATAGATTGTTACTTGATGAAATCATTCTCGAGCATTGTTTCCATTTTGGATGTTTGTGAGAGAAAAGCACTTGAATTCCTCTCCAAATCTTGCAATTATGTTTGTATATTCACTTGTCAAATCACACCAATTTATTTATAAAAGTTTTGGCTACCCTTATTTTGGCTGGATTTTGTTCATTGATTTCTAACTATAAATGTACTCAATCTTTATTTGGCGAACACAAGTTCTTATATAATTAGGGGGCTTGAAGAATTGGGAAGTGGGGTATACATATAAAGTTTTTTCTATGACATTTTTTATGGAAATTTTTATAATGCCTAGTTTTCAAAACCTAAATATGTAATGTTAATTATGCATATTTTACTATAAGTACATTTTCTCATGTTTAGTCATTTTAAGTTATAGTATTTCAAAATTCTTTTTGTTTTTAAAATATTTTTATCATCATTTCTTTGGTATTTTTTTTATTGTCTTTTTAATATTTTATTTTTATAATTAGTGTAGTTTGAAAGGAAGTAAGGTAGTTAGAAATGTGTTTTATTTATATTAATTCTTTTGTAAGTAGTATACATTTTTAATAATATCAAAATATAGAAAGAACAAATTTATATATACATATAATAAATAATATATCACAACATAGGTATTCTCTGAAAAAATATTTTGTAGAATGATCTCATACTTCAAAGTAGCTCAATGTGATATTTAGAAAACAACATAGTTGCAGTATATGTGCAAATCAATCACTGACTAGATATCTAGATTTTTTTGACAATTTAGCAATATTTGTGAAATTGTAAATAACATCAATCTGAAGTATTTAATATATAGAAGATATGATACACGAAACCTTCAAATAGGGATAGAAAATGATGAGCTAAAACCATCCAAAAAGTAATGTCCAAATCCCAAATCTTGAGATGAATCCATATCCTAAAACATAGCATATTCCTTTCACTTGTCATAGCCTCATTATAAAACATTCACCAAATTGGATGTATGTTTAATTTCATTATCTCCAATATAAGATTTATTATGATGTATCATAATATGTATAATAAGATGGTCAACATGTGTAACTCCCTCTAAAAACTCTTTTATGTGTTCAACACCTGTTTGCATTTCCTATGCAAACTTTCACAGGTCATAACTTTTGATCCAAGAGATTGATTGAAACCTTTTTTCTTAAAACTATAGAGCTTGAGGAGAACTCCACAACATGCACCCCTTGGCAGTGTCGAATAGCCCAAAATATTTATTTTGGCAACAAAATGAACTCTACCTAAACTTTGAATTTTTATATTTTATAACTTGAAAATTGTAATTTTCATAATTTTATCAATATGAAGATGGTTAAAAATTCATTCCTATCATTATCCCACTTATTAAAAATCTTGCAAAAGAAAAAGGAGTATCAACACAATAATATAATTGTTAGAGGCTAATAGACCCATAGATTCATAGTATCACCTGAATTTTTTTGTGCTTGACATCTTTGTTAGTGCATCTATAATATCTTCATAGTTCCAAGTTTTTCCACTCTCACCCTCCCATCCTCTACCATATCCCAAAAAAATGGTACTAGACATTAATATGCTTCATCATTGTATGAAAAATAGGGTTCTTTACTAAACATGTTGCACTCTATCAAAATGAACAATACAAGGTCCTACTTATATCCCAATATCTAATTATAATATTATATGCCTAATGGATTTCTTATAAACATGAATTGTTTTCATATACTCTACTTATATAGCAGACAAAGAAACCACAACCTAGCACTTATTCATCTAATTAATTACACCATCAAACATAGTGAAAAACATATACATTAGTGCAACTGCTACTATCAACATATGTAGCCTTATTTGAATCCACAAATATAAATAAAATTGATATGCCTAGTAGGATAAACTTGATAGCATAAATAATACTTAAAGGTACCTTACCCTCTTCCTTGGCTCCCTATGTATTTTTCCAAGATTAACCATAAATTGGCTAGAGAATTCCACTTCTTTGATCATATGTAGTGTAATACAAATGATAGCATATATAAAATGTAATATCCCTTATTATATGATATTTTAGATTTGTAACTTACATTAATGTAATTTAATCGAAACTTCAAAATTATTGAGAGTAGTGCAACTAGAGCTATAGAGAAATAACCCAAACTTGCAATAAAACCCTCAAACTTAAGAGGGGGTGGTCCCACAATAGTGGGTTACACTATTTTTTCAATTGTGACACTAAAATGAACATTCTGAAGAAAAAAAATACATTTAGATATTTATTGCTGCTAAATTGTTAGGAATTTGAAGATGATGTAAACTAGTGATTTTTAGCATTTTGTGTGTAGATTCTAAATATATTTTTGTGATTTTTTTTGAATTGATTTGTATCCATTTATCCATCTTTTTTAAAAAATAGTCTTTAAAAAAAACAATATTTTTAAAGAGTGGCATTCACTTATTGTTGCATAATTTCTTCCTTAAAGGGATTAAAAGGTGATTCTTTCAAATTTAGATTTGTAACACCGATAGATCTAATTATTGTAATTGGTTTCATTTGATTAATGAAATATTTTGTATTTCATTAAGTTTTAAAGTAAAGCTAACTATAATTTAAACATAGGCTCACTTACATATCCATAACCTATTTTGTATGTATCGAAATTCAATTATTATTTTTTGTTAGAAAGAGGACATCAATACCTAGTGCCTAGATATTTTTCAATTTTTTTTACTTAGTTTACTATTTTTCATAAGCATTGAACATAAAAGTTGATATATGGTGCAAAAAATATGTTTAGTAAAACTAAAAATGCAAAGTCATCATAAAGTCAATATATATTAAAATCATAATAATTGGAAAACTTTCTTTGAGTAGTATCATCCTGCATCTGGGTTTGTCAAATGAATTCATTTAATTCCCCAAAAAGCTAATGTCAAAGTAAATTTTTGTCAACATTTTGATAGGTGCAAGGAGATCTCATTGCAGGTATTCTTGAGGAGTAGAGAGGTTATATCTGAATTTTAAAATATGAATGTCATATAACCAAGCTATGGCCCTGGAAGCATAAAAAGGCCTGAATTCAACTAATTGGTACAAAAATCAGTGAAGAATATGAAAAATTAATAGCACAGACAGATATCCCTCTGCATCATCTTTTTGAGCATATCTCATTTTTAAAAACTAACACTATATGTGCAAGTTATACCCGATTTCATGAAAGTCCTCCAATTGGGAAAAAATTACAATAGGGAACTAAGATTATAGCCCTTGGTCACATGTAGGACTTGTCTAATAAGTGGTGTATGGTGGGCTTAAATCTAGTGGTGGAGTGGTAGAGCTCCTCTGGTGTGATCTGGATTGTATGGATTGAACTTGTGGAGCTCGCTTCTTGAGTGTGATCTTGGAGCTCACTCATGGAGTGCGCTCTTGGAGCTCTCTCCTAGAGTACGCTCTTGGAGCTTGCTACTGGAGTGCACTCGTAGAGCTCACTCTTGGAGTGTGCTCTTGTATCTCACTCCTGTAGTGTGCTCTTGGATATCTCTCCTAGAGTGTGATCTATAGTGCTTTGAGCTCCTAAAGTGGAGTGTCCTCCAAGGTACCTAAATCTCCCATAGTGGAGTGCACTATAGAACACGTGGGGTGCACTCTAGAGTGCACTTTTAGGTCTAAATGGAATTGTACAAGTTTTTATGGGGCCAAAAACATTTGCCTCCTAATTTGCATCAGCTCTGATTTTGATGAAAAAACAAGCAACCTTAGGATTTTTGGGCACTCTTATCATTGATGGTGATGTCAATTTTAGTCTAAAGTGCCTAGAAATATTTCTTGTCTCTAATACTTGCCTCAAAATGCATGTCTACAAGGGGGCCACCTAAAGCCTCAATTTCTCAGATTTGACAAACTGATAATTGATCTTTGGGGTTTTGAGATCTTTCAAATGTGATTGTAATGCTTGTGAAGCTCCAAAAGGCACTAAAATAATCCCCAAATCCAAATCCACACAAGAAGGTAAACATGGATACCCTACAATGCTATTGAGAAAAGAAACCTTCAAAACTTGAGAAGGGGTTTGCTAAATCCATGCTCTAACACCATGTTGAATTTATTGAGCTCTAATACCATGTTGAAATTTATAACAAAAGCACCTGCAAGATCAAACAACAAAACAAGAACAACTTCTGCAAGCATGGGTAGAAAGAAAGAATTGCTATATTTCTCAAGAAAAAAGGATACAAAATGAATTACAATGTAATTATTTTATAAAAAATATGTCTCTAAAAACAAAGAAAAACTAAGAAATATAGGATATACAAACTAGTGCATGATATGCAAACTAGAGTGGAGAAAGCAAACTGAAGCCCAAATAGACTAAAAGAAACTAAATTAGGCTCAACTAAGTTAACTTAAGCTTGGAAAGAATGTGCTCAAATATGTATGTGAAAATGCATGATAATATTATTTGAGCATGTGCATAATTAATTTATGCAACAATACCAAATGTGTCTAATGTAGTAAAACTATGTATGAAGAAACACAAATGCATACTCTAACATGTGGTTGTACAATGCATAGACCTTATCTTCAAGTGCATAAATTTATACAACCCTGACACCAAGGAGATAAGAACCAATGATAACAAAAGTTCATCACATTAGATAGAGAAAATATAAATGGTTGCTTCTTATTATCAAAAAGAGAGGTTTTTACAAAATTTGATTTCTCTTCATCTCAAGATTAATTCAGTAAGAAAGACATTGTACAAATATTATAGTAACTGAGTGGTTTATTGTCTTCAAGAGAGGGAAATCTCAGTTACTGAATAATTTTCATAAGTCACATCTCAAAGATGAGATTTTAGATATAGTAGTGTTTCTACATGGGCTAAGAGGTAATGAGATTGATCATGACTTTGAGGAGTGTATTTTCTTCTTTGTACAAATTATTTGTTGTGGGAAATAATATTTAAATTGGGAAAACCTTATTAGTTCTAGGTTGCACTACATGATTTCAATATTTTCCTTCAATAAGTCTTTTTAAATGTCTTTCTACCTCTTATATACACTAGCTTGCACAAGGAAATGGTGAGGACTTCACTCTCTAGAGGTTTTATATTATTATATTTAAATATATGACAACTATTGATCTCCAGTTAGAAAGAAGCTATCATAAGTTCAATAGGGAGAATGATGCATTCACCATGAAACTAGTAAGGAAGTTTCAAGTTGATTCGAGCTAAAGAACTTTTCTTGAGTCAATTCAATAGGTAAACAAGTATGAAAGACATTTTATCCAATTGCAGATATTCAATTTATTAGAGTTGGAGTTGATGTGGGTTTCCTCACAAGCTTCCAAATAGGAGACAAGTTTGTTCTTATTGAAATTTGTAGACATGTTGATGAGGATAACAAGAGATATATAGAAGGAAATAAAGTATCCAATTCCCCATCGGGATTTGATATTATCATGATAGTCTTAGTCAAATGCTCTCAACATAAAGAAAGATATTGTTAAATACACCTCTTCAACCTATGAAATGAGGTTCCCTTTTGATAGTAAATAATTTGTCAACAACAACTTGTAGCTAGAACATTGATTCCACCACATCCCTCGTATGGAAGAATAGTAGGATAATTTTTTGATGATAATGAGGTCAAAAAAAGGATTTGGATGAAGATGACCTTGAGGCAAGTTGTAACCTTCAAACTCAATTGATATATTGTTAAAGTTGGAGATGATGAATATAACTTAGTTGATCCAATCTACATTAGTCACATCTATATGAAACCTATTATTCCCATATATTGGAGTCTTAAAGAACCTAAGTATCTTGATATTAGGACTTTCATTATTCTAAAAACCCAAATTTGGTTAGGAAGGAAGAAGTATTTGGATTATAAATCATACCCTAAAGGAGGTAAAAATGAAAGATGGAAAAGAAAACCCATTCAAATCGATACCCCCACATCAAGCATAGTAACAACTCTCATACAACACATAGTTACACTAGGAGGACGTGGGAATGGATAAGAGCCTTTAGAGAAAAGGAAATGTCCAAATAAGATATGTGGAGATGGACCAACTAGGGACAAGTTAGAGTGGATAAAAAAGTAGCGATAGAGAATAAAGGAAAAGGGAAAGATAATGAACACGAAAAAAATAGAGGTAATAAATTTTTATTCCTTTGGTCCATTTCCAGACCCATCTCAAAATGTAGCTGACAACGATACCTTGAAAGGTAAATCTCCTTCATCCTTTCCCTTTAATTTCAAAATTATAACTAAAACCTTTCCTTTAAGAAGAGCATTGCATATTTTTGGAATAATAGAATGGTGTGTACTAAGAGGGGAGGGGTGAATCAGTACCCTTAAATTTTTTTTATCAATTAACCTTAATCCTTTAGTAATCAATTCCTTGCATTACCAACCATATGTGCTATTTTATCTTTGTGCATGTAATATCAATTCATAAACTTAATTTGCATGTAAAAATTCATAGAAACATTCATGAAATGTAATGACACATGGCACAAGATTTGGTAATGCAGAAAACCCCTATTAGAAGGTAAAAACTGCGGTGGGGATGAAACCCACAAAAATTCACTATCTACAGAATGGAAGGGGTCGGTTAAGGCTTACAATCCTGATCACTTATGTTGATCTTACCCTATTAGGATTAACATGTTTATACTAGTTAAGGTCTACTCTGTTAAGAGCTTTAGCAACACTGTTTAGTATTCACTCGGTTAAGAGGTTTACAAAAGGATTGTTAAATCCACCTTCTCAAAAGGATTTCTTCTATTTGCTACACTTGTTAGAATGTAGTCAAAAATACTTATTGACCTGAGTATATGCAATCTAGAATTTCTGAGTGCAAATCCTTTAAA
>MU227494.1:1464826-1481286 GCA_018584345.1 Thuja plicata | reverse complement strand
CCAAAACCTGCACAATGTATTATCTTCAACACAACAGTTACAACACACTTGCAATGCAAGTTCTTTCAGGAGACAATCAACACTCAAAGACAAATCCAGTAGCTCCAGATCATACCAACAATACACTATTTTTATATATCTGTCTACAACCCTAAAAAATGCTTATATCATGCGCTTTCATTTTTAGGGCAACTTCCAAAGATAGCCGTATTAGGGTTTTACCATTCTCTAAGAAAATAGGAACCCAAACCCCACAATTTTGGAAGAGTATACAGTACTCAACTTTATCAGTTTCCACATGTCATTTTATGTCTTCACCCATCATTGAATCTTCTACAAATAGCTCTTACATGTCATAGGAATCCATCATAACCATTTTAGCCATGATCTCCTTACACACAATTCAAGATGCTGACACATCAAGTGGAGTGACACATCAACATGCCAACTAGACATGTACACTCACACTTAATTACATTATTTGCAAGAAATACATTTTACAAAACAAATAATAAGAATAGGAATTATCCAAGGTTGAGACACCTTATTTGTAACACCTCCCAGCAGATGAGGAAGCAATTAATTATGTGGTTGGCTACTCTGGTGCTCATGACTAGACCTATCTATCCTCCCTCTTCCCCGTTATTAGCAGCCTTAATGGTCAAGGCAACAGGAGTAGATCCGAAGGAAGAGTGGGCAGCCCTAAGGGATGCGGGGCCTCCTTTGGTCACAAGGCAGAAGAAAAGGCTTAATCCAAAGCTGAAGGTAGAACTAGAGCTAGGGATGCCCTAGATCCCACAAGTAGAAATCATTTCTTTTGACTCCCCGAAGCCAGAATGGGAACCAAAGCCCACTCATGTCCTGAAAAATCCTCCCCCTCAGGATGAATTTGATGATGTTTTTAGAACTGACGAGTTTGGGAACTTGCAGGGAGACATTGAACAGCCAGAGGCTGAAATCCTAGAGCAGGAGGAAGCTCCAGAATAGGAACCTGCACAGGAGCAGGAGGAATAGGTAGAAGAAGAAAAAGGGACAGAGCAAGAGATAGCCTTCGAAGTCCTAGAAATACAGGATATAGGAGTTTCAAGGCAACAGAAGCAAAGTCAACAAATGGCATCAGCTAGGGAAACCAGACCCTCAGGAACAACAATGACCCCAACCATTGTGTTCTAGATGCCACTCCCGAAGGTAACATTTGGGGAGGTAATCACTACATCCCAAATGTTAAACCTTGGCCCATTGCCTCCCCCACTACCAAAAGACGTATCGATGGAGGAAGACACCCCAACAATAGAGGCTGAGGAAGAGAAGCAATAGGAAGAAGAAGAAAACCCCAAGGCAACCAACGAAGACCTAAATATTACTGAACATATAGATGGTAGGGAAAAAGACAAAAGTACCACCGAAACAAATATTTTTGGTGAGTCAGAAGATATAGGGAAGGGGCCAGGCAAGACTCACACTGTTGAAGGGGCCCAATAGGATATTGGGGAGAATTTATAGGAACAGGTTTTGGCTACAAAGCCACCCCACCCACCACAGTGGTTGGTAAAATCTTAGAAGATAAATGCCCCCCCATAAACACCCAGAGCCCATCTTTCTTTGGCAGAGATGATGGCTCAGGCTTAGAACCCGCCGAAGGCTAAGAAATCCTGGATGGTTCACACTCTTTGAACTGAGCCAGGTGGAGAAATAGTTGTAGTAATGGTGACACCTTCCCCAAATGTAGACATAGCAATGGCTGAGGCTTGAGATTACAATATCACAGAGATGTCACTGGGAAGAGAGGAAAATAGGGTGAAGTAGACCTGTTAAAAGTAGCCAGGGCAGTGGAGGCTCACTACGAAAAAGAAGCTCAAAAGTTAAAGGCAAAAAAGGAGAAAAATGCAAACCTCATGGGGTTTCTTACTGAGCTGACCCAGCCTATTAACGTTATTCCTCTAGAGGCCTCTACATTTGATTTACCTCTCCCACAGAGTGATATAGACTCATTATGGGCTATGAAGAAGAAGGCCCAAGCGGTCGGTGAATGGGTTACCTTACAGTTGGGAAACATCTGAGGTTTCCTGGTGTCCACCCTCCTAGATCTATATGCAGCCCACCATGTCTTACACTAGGCCAAAAACACCATCAGCATATGGGAGGGGGACATCAAGAATTATGAGGCATGGAAAGTGGATTTAGAAGAACTCATCGGCCTAGGAGAGGAGATTGTTTCCGAGTCTGGAATTTTAGGGGAGGAGTCATTTGATTTTGTGAGGACCCAACACTCCAGACTTGAACTCACATTGGGGGTAATAGAGAAACTAGTGGGGACTCTACATGATAAGATCAATGCAGTTCAGTATTCTTTCAATTTATACAAGTCTTTTATTTCAAAGGTCTCGGGAGCTGATCCATTTAGCACTGACACATGCACGCCGAAGGAATATATTTTGGGGAAGTTTGATGAGTTAATGGAGTCTAGGTATCAATCCCCAGAGGGAATAGATGGAGCTAAAATGACACAAATAACTTGCATGGTGCTCAGTGGTCATGATGCAGCAAAGATGGCTGATGAATTTAAGGGAAATGTTCCAGACCTGGGGGAACAGTTTGAGGTGGCCAAGTACCAGCAAGCTGGCCTTAAAGACATTAATGAAGATGAAATTTCCCATCTCCTCCAAACCTTCAATGACAGTAAGCAACAATAAAGATCCTCTGGGGGCCGGAGAAAACCTAAGTGTTTTTGTATTCTTTATTCTTTTGGAATGTAAGTTCCTGGATCCTAGAGTCCTGGATCCTACATTTTGTATTTTTCTAAGTGACCTGTGTCCCAGTTCCCAAGGCTGACCAATCACTTTCAACACAATTGATTAAGCATGTCAGAAGGTGGGTAAGCATAATAAGACACATCAGCTTAATGGGGGGTCTTCTGATAGATGGTCTTCCCAAGGCGCCGCTTCAATGTTACACCTGGCGCATCGGAGATAGGGTGTCATTCTCCCATTTATGAGGCATGTAGCCTTGATCCCCAGGGATTGGATTTCTTCCTTCTCTTTTCCAACTCTCTTCTTGAGGCCAATTCTTCCACTTCACTCTTCTTGTCTTATTCTTCTGATATGTCAGACCTTCTCTGTCTCGAGGTCTTTTATAGCGTGGTTCAGGTAGTACCAGCCACCGGATAATATATTTTATTGTAAATTGTAAAATAAGTTAGGGTTAGGGTTAGATAGAAGGATGTGTATAATTAGTAAGTTTGATCACATTCCAAGGGTCAGCAAAATTGATGATTTTGCAGTCCACAGTTAATAGCAATTTGGTTTTCTTAGTTCTTAGTTGCAGAGCTCAATGCTCCATAGTTTAAGCTTTCAGTAGTTAGATGCTCCCTTGGAGCCACCATTGNCCACCGGATAATATATTTTATTGTAAATTGTAAAATAAGTTAGGGTTAGGGTTAGATAGAAGGATGTGTATAATTAGTAAGTTTGATCACATTCCAAGGGTCAGCAAAATTGATGATTTTGCAATCCACAGTTAATAGCAATTTGGTTTTCTTAGTTCTTAGTTGCAGAGCTCAATGCTCCATAGTTTAAGCTTTCAGTAGTTAGATGCTCCCTTGGAGCCACCATTGTACCATGCACCAGTGCTTGCTAGAAGAAATGTTAATGAAGAAGGGAGAGTTCTTGCAATGATGTTGTTGGCATTCTGTCTTCTAGGTTGATGGTATTTTATGCTTTATATTCTTCATGTCCTTTGCTCTAACACTTAAAGTTGATTAACGACCATCTTTCCTTTGCTACTGATGAAATATGAACTGATGGTTATATGTTTCTTCGGTATTTAGTATAGTGTGTTAGAGTATTGTTGATATTTTGAATGTTCAGCATAACTATAGGTAGATGAAATATTTCTAACCCTGCGGGATCCTTTTCAATTTATTTGATAAGTATAAACATGCTTGGAAAAACCTCACCTACTTGAATCCCTAGAGAGAACAAGATGAAGATAATAGCTATCCCCCTCAAAAATAGTCACATCTCCCAACTGAGCCTCGCACCGTTGAGACCCAACTCTCACATACTTGGAGGCCCAGGGAATCTCATTTCCCCAGACAACCTTTACAGGAAAAGTTGGCCGGTACCCCGGTTCTCGGTGACAACTTACATCTGCTAGCAGACCCGGTCACAAGAGTCTCGTCAACAGAAGTCCTCAAGGAAAAAGAGTAGAATGAATTGTTATTTTTATAGAAAGTATAGAAATACAAAGATATATTTTCAAAATGTCATGAAATAAGGAAAAAGTAGTCTTACTTGGCGATATTATTCCCACACCACAATAATGAAATTTAGCTCATATATCTCACTTCTACCAACTAAACATATATTTTTATAATATTAATCAATTGAATCTATTTATATCATTTTACAATCACGTTAAAATATTTTCCAATTCTTTTATCTAGTCAACATTTCTTGAGTATGGTTAAGATGAAAAAATATAAATGGTTATGGAAAGGATTATATAGTGAATGGAAATTGTTTGGGTTCAAAGTATGTTTATTATGGGATACTTCAAACATTTTGTTTATTGACAAGACATTGACATTATACAATTTTATATGTATCTTGAGGCCACCATGATATTGTTGGCTATTATCTATATCTGTGGTTTAAGACCAATATTTCCCTCTTCTTGGGTGGCTAAAGTAAATCCAAAGTGCATGTGATGTGTAAATTTTGTGACAATAAGTATTGTTAATTTCATTGTTGATCAATCTCTCTCTTAAGTTCAATGCCAACACTATCAAATTTATAACTTTGAGTTATCTTACCAATTTTAAGTTTTGACTATGGTCCTTTTTCCTCAAGGACTTATTCTAATTGAATTTTTATTTTTTTGTGCCCTTAACTTTTATTTTTATATTCTTATTTTTAGACCTAATGACCTTTTTGAATTGCATTCTTATTAGTTTTGAGGCTTGTGCTTTTGTTGCAATTCTTGGAATGTGTGTCATTATACAAATTTGTAAACTACCATTACCTATAGGGGTCCTATAATAGGGAATACAAGGTATTAGATGGCCTAAGGAATTTTCTTGCGAGAATGAAAATATCTTTAGAGAAGGATCTTGAGATCATTTTTTCCTAATTTCAAGATATGAATTTGATATTTTTGGCCTCTCTAGATATATGGCTATCCATATCTATTGTTACCTAGTGATAAATTTTATACACCAAATTGTCACCCTACTAAACTCGAGAGTCTAGTGACATGTTATAACATGGGAATTACTTCTACGTTGTGGGACCTTTGCTAATTGAAGTGAGACCTCCAAATTCTAGGTTGGTTCCTCTTGGATAATCACCTATTTAGCTCTTAAAAATTGAAAGTAAACTTGGGAGGAAAAGAGATAGGATGAAAACTTAAGGACTGGAATCAATAACTTAATCTATAAGGTGATACACCGAAAGTGACATGAATCATAACACAATGACTAAGAGTTAGCATGAAATCCCTGAATTAGGACAAGTATAACTTTCTAAATAGGCTTGAAAAAAGTGTTTCATAGAGAGGTCTGAGATGGAACTATCCAAGGAAAGAAAATATTTCACAAAAATAGCTTCAAGGAGATAGGTACAGACTATGACCTGCAAACAAATATTCACTCAAGAAAATAGGCACAGAAATGAAACATGATAACAAGGAATGAATTAAATTCACAAGAATATCCTTATAAATCATCTGCAATAGTACACAAAGATGCAAAAAAGAAAGATAAAGTTAAGATAACCCACAAAATTATTCAACACCCAGTTACTGTATTCTGCTTCAGAAATTCCAAGACATATGAAAACCCGAGGACAGGAAAAATGCGACAGAAAGTCTTACATAAGCTTGAAAAATTATAGAGATGTGAAAAGTTTGAGGACAAGAAAAATGTCATAGAAAACCTTTACACATTCCAAACCTCCCTCAAAATATTAAATAAACAACTTATATACAACCTCCTCAACCACCAAGGCTCAAGAGTGGATCTATAATCAATGCAAATCTGATTAGGGTTACAAAAGATATCCCTTGAAAAAGATCAGAAACACTAAAATGGTCACTTATGCATATTAATGCTTCTGAGAATATCCCAAGAAAATAGATATTCCTTGGCAACATCTCCCAATGTCATAAATTTGATCATACATATCAGATCGATCCATCTACCCTCTTTGCAAGTTGAAAATGTCACCACCGCCATGAAATCTCTAAGAAAAATACTTGAGTATTTGAATTTAAATACAAATGATCATATGTGGCACCAAATTAATTTATCAATGGATCAGATTGAAACCTTTTATCAATTTTAAAATGTAGTTTTCAATCCTTTCTATGGTTACCCAGGCATCTCAATCTAATCTGGACATGCGTTGACCGTCAATCCTATCTTTTCTAGCTCAAGTCTCTAACTGGCCTTTAACCCTGGGAATTTTAATTCCTTTATATCTCTAAGTCTCTAGATCTCATCTTTAACTCTAGTTTGATATGACGACCCAACGACAAAGCAATCTCCAAATCTTTGAATACTTGGTCGAACCCTGGTTTGATATGGAGATTAATAGACAACCGCAAGATGAAAACATGATCGATGGCCTAGATTGAAAACTTGAGACCCCTGACTTAACTCCAAGTCCATTATAAGATTACATGACAAAGGAATCTCATGATCTCCAAGCTTTTGACTTAACTCTGGGTGGGATTGGAGATTTAGGGATAAAGTCTTATCTCTAAATCGCTAAATGAGATTCAACCGGGCTTGTTCTTGACTCAGGCTTATCTAGAGATTTGGAGATAAAGGAAACTCCAAGTCGCTAAAAAAAAACACTAAACCCAGTCTGATTTGGATATCTGGCGATAACCATAGGATGAAAAATTGATCAAAAACCCTCGCTTGATCTTTGAACAAAAGTCTTAACCTGATCAAATTAAGAGATCTAGCGACCAAGAATATCTCATGATCTCAAAACAAATGATTTGACCAGGGTATGATCACAAGATCTAGGGACCACTACCCAATGAAAATTATATCAAGGACCTGAACTAAGTCTCTGAATGAATTATGACTTAACAGTTTCATTATGAGATTAGGAGATAGACAAAAGTGCCAAGACATGACCATTTTGCCAGATCGTTGAATGTTAGTTCCTAACCACCAAGCATTAGCAGATTGGGAGATAAAATACAAGGTGAGATAAACCACATGAAAAATAAGAAACTTAAGTGGCATGGAAAAGTAACTTTAAATTAGAATGAGACACGAAAGATCTAGGGTTTAAGAGCTTTCCTTAGGGTTTTAGACCTTAAAAATAGAACATGGGTTTAACCAGGTCTAGAAATGTGCAAAGAACAAGGAAAAGACTAGAAAACACAGATAGAAACCTTACAATCTGGTCTCAACCCTCGTGGGAGCCACATTTACCCCACTTGTAGGCAAAAATTGGATAGGATAGGAAATTGTGGGTAACATTTCAGAGATATTTGTTGAATGTCTGCTTGCTAGACATATATAAAACTAGTGGCCTATGACATTCCATTGGGAAAGGAGCTACAAGAAGCACAAAAAAGACTCCAGAAGCAAGAGGCTAGAAAAAGGAGAAGGAAACAACAAACCAAAATATGGAAAAGAGAACTATACAAAAAATCAAGTGTGCAAAAACACTTTAAGGAAAGCAGGAAAACTAAAACTGAAAAGAAAAAAAATCAAAAATTAATTATAGGGCAAGACAAACCTCAAAACAAGGCTTGAGGTCAAAACCATTGACTAGAATTGGAAATATTTCTCCTTCAAGTGTTGAGAGATGAAAATATTTATGCTCCTTGCATTCTAAGATCATGAATGGGCCTCCCCAAAATGAATCAAACTTTGTATGTATACCAAGTCTACTCTTGAATCCATCTCACTTGAGGACTATGTCTCCCACATTGAAGTTCCTTGATCTAGCTCTCTTGTCAAATATTTTATTGGTTTGCATCTGTTGGAACTCCATATTCTGCATAGATTTGCATCTATTCTCTTCCAACTCTATGAGCTGAGCATAGCATACCTGCAAAGGATCTCCTTCTTCAAAGCGAACAAGTTGGGTAGAAAAGGCTAAGGCTGGAAATTCAGTTGAATTGGATAGATTAGCCTCCTTTCCATAGAATAGTATGTAGGGGGAGTTTCCAATTATATTTTTTGGAGTGATCCTGTCTACCCATATGGACGAATTCAATTTAGAGTGCCAATCTCTTTGATTATCTTGCAAGGTTCTTTTAATTATTCTTATTAGATTCTTATTAGTGGACTCTGCCAAACCATTACCCTAAGGGTAATAATTTGAACTAGTACTAAGATAAATGTCATGTCTAGTATCCCATTCAGTGACTTTTAAACCTGTGAAGGCAAGTGCATTATCACATATTATTGAATTGGGAATCCCAAACCTATGTATGATGTCATCATAGAAGTTAAGGACAACCATCTCATTAGCCTCCTTTAATGCAATGGCTTCTTCCAAATGGGTAAAATAGTCAGTTGCAATGATTATCCATAGATGGGGGGGGTAATCAATCCTATGAAGTTGATTCCCCATTTCACAAATGGTTGCTCTGTCTTAATAGGTCACAGAGGTAGACCTAGAAGCCTTTCTTTTCCTGCAAAGATATCACAATTCATGCATTTCCTGACGTAGACATGACTATCTCTAAAGATGGATGGCCAATAGTATCCAGCCCTCATAATCTTGAAAGAAGTGGTCCTGGGAGAGAAATGACCTCTAGAAGGTCCATGATGAAACTCATAAAGAACATTTTCTATTTTCTTTAAATAAATGCATCTGAGAAGGACACCACCATGATCCCTTCTAAAAAGAATATCATTTAATAGTAACAAAGGTACAAAATGAAACCTATAGTACCTCATTTTTGTTGAATCTAAGCCTGTAGGGCATTCACCTGTCTTCAAATAATGGACCATATATTTTAACCAGCTTGTCGCCCTATCATGATATTTTGTTGCATGTATAACTAGGGATGAATCTATTTATTCTTGATCCTTTAGAGCTTCATCATCATTCATCTTCTCACAAAGACCTCTTCCTCTGACTAGTTTAGTAACTTGAATATCTACATCATAATCCACGACTCTAGTTATCCAACATGCCCTCTTTTCATTCAAGTCCTTACTAAGAAGGAATTTTTTTATGCTTGGATGTATGACTCTTAGATGTACCTTGCTATGGGTCAACAAATGTCTAAACTTCTTGAGGCTCTTCACCAAAACAAGAACATGTCTTTTGAAAAAAGAGTATCTTTGTTCATATTCTTCCAAACCTTTGCTAAAGAAAGCAATGGGTTGCTCCAATCCTCATGAGTTTTGTTGAGTTAATATTGAAGAGATGACCTTAGATCCTCCATAAATATAAAGAATGAAATATTTGCTGAAATCGGGATTCAGTAAGGTAGGAGCCTCTGTCAAAGCCTCCTTAATAGCTTGGAAATTGTTCTTTCCTTCTTTGCTCCAGCTGAAAACTACATTATTTTTTAACATAGTTATAAAAGGTTTCAAAAGGTCTGCAATGTTAGGTAAGAAATGCCTAACAAATTTAATCCTTCCTATGAAGGATTATAGACTCTTCTTATGGGGTGGTAGGGGTAGTTCTAAAATGGCTGCAATCCTTTCAGGGTCCACTATGATACATTTCTTAGAAATAATGTAGCCCAATAGCTTCCCTTCATGTACTACAAGCAAACATTTATTGGGATTAAGGGAGATTACGAACTCTCTACATATTTCAAAGATTTTCCTTAAATGCTTGATGTGATCTGCTGCATGCTTAGAGTAGATGGTGATGTCATTAGATATACTAGAAAAAACTTATACATGAAGCTCTTAAAAGCCATATCCATAGCCTTTTGAAAGGTTGCTCCTACATTTGACAAACCAAAAGGCATTTTTTGATAGGTCATGGTTCTCCACTTGATCGTGAATGTAGTCTTAAATTGGTCTTCTTTATTGACTAGGATTTGATTATATCTTGAATAGCCATCTAGCAATGAGAAACATTTAGAACCAGAGACACACTGCAGAATTTATTCCATGGATGGAAAAGGGTGGCGGTCTTTCAAGGATGCCCTATTTAGGTCCCTAGAGTCCACACATAACATTGATTATCCATTCTTTTTTCTTACATGAACAAGGTCAGACACCCAACTGGTATATTTGATGGGATAAATGATGCCACTCTCAATTAGTTTAAGGACCTCTTTATGCATGAGTGTCTCTAGCTTTGGGCCAACATGCCTTTGCTTTTCCTAACTAGTTTAGCACTTGCCTCTAGTTCTATGGTATGCTAAGCAAGTGTTGGATCAAAACCTCTTAGATCTTCATTTTACCAAGAAAATACATCACTGAATTCTTGAAACAATTGGATGTAAGACTTCTTTTCTAAATTAGTGCTTAATTTTTCAAAATTTAAGTTTTCACCTGGTTCAATCTCCAAATCAATGTAATGCTCTTGTTGAACTAGTAAGCTAGTTTTGTTCCTTTTGGCTTGATCATCTATATTGAAGGTTGAGTATAAGGTCACAAGACCCCTAGGAAACTTATTGGATTTGAGTTTTACCACTTGATCATCATATTTTACATCAATGTATCTTGATTGTGCTCTGAAAAGATGTCCTCTTCAAACAAGAATTACAAAATCTGCTCATCATTTTCAAATACTTTCCAATTGACATTATTACCGAGGATGGAAGGCCTAATAATAATCTTGACATGATGCTAGTTATTACCCACTGAAATGTTGTTGGGGATATCAAATTGAGATCCAACAGTAGTTAGCCTGTCTGCATGTTGATTTAGCTTCCTAGGATTGCAATGATATTAAAAGCACAAAAAATCTTCAATTACATCCCACACCCTATGCTTGTAAGATCTCATAGTGTCATTTTTAGTTGCACGTGTCCCCTTTACATGGCTGACAAATAGTTCACTATCACCATGAACTATTAAAGCCTTAATACCTCTTTTCCTAGCCTAATCTAGTCCATGGATCAAACTTTCATATTCAGCAATATTGCTTGTACAAGAAAAACTAAATCTAAAAGATGCATAGTATTTCTCACCTTTAGGGGAGACAAGCATTCCACCACCACCAGATCCATTTCTTCTTCTAGCACCATCAAATAAAAACTCCCAAAGTTCATTTCCTTTTTCTTTTGATGGCTTGTTGGTTACCTGAAGGAGATTTGGCATTGTGAGACCATCTTCATGTATCATGTAATTCCCGAAACCAGCATTCCAGACAACATTAACCTGGGCTTCGGAAGTATTTCCTGATCCCCATTCATCCAGATAGATATCTAGAATGTTTTCTATTTGAGTATTTGTTTCCTTGATGATTGAAAAATCATTTTTTATCAAATGCAAGGAAGCTTTCATTGAGGACATTTGGTACATAAGGCTCTATATGGTGCAGTACTAGTGACTCTGATTCTATAGTTACGTTAGTTCCATATCTAGTATGAAAAAGAATATGGGACCAATCAGAAGACTTGTAACCTCCTATCTTGGCTGTGAATTCTCTTGACATACATAAGGCAAAAGGAGCAGGGAGATCTATGATATAAAGGTCTAGAGGGATAGAGAAGTTAGGACTAGCATGAAGGACCAAACTTTTATCCTTTGCCACACCTATTGTGTTTACTGATGAAACATCAAGTTGTATCATTTTCTTTTGAAATGGTTCATACTTTAGTCCTATGTCATCAACCACTCTCTTAGGCATAACTAAACTTGTGGCTCCACTATTTACCATACAATTATGTACTAAGAAATCTCCAATTATCAATGATACATAAAAAGGAGGTGGCTTTGTTTTCTTACCTTGGTTGGCATCTTCCTTGGTGTTGTTGTTTGGAGCTTTCTTTTCTTGATTAACACTAACCAACACTGGCTTGGCAACATCATTAGCATACTTTTTTGTAATTGCTTCCTCTAACATCGCCTTCTTCAAGATTTTAGGTTGTCCTAGAATGGCTAAGGAATCCCATATGGTCATTTTAGAATTCATTTTCTTCATATTGTCCACAATATTGAATGGTACTACTGCATGGATTTTCTAATGTGATTTCACTATTGTGGGCTCTACATCTTTGAGAAGTTGGCCACTTTTGATTGGCATGATAGGAGGTCTTTTCTGTATGTCAATAGTGGGTGTATGTGATTGTTGATGACAATTACTCAATTATTTATTGTCATTGATGTTTACACAAGTATAGTGATGTTTACACAAATGTCTAATCCTATCCGAGAATAGTTAGTGTCTACCGAGCTCGCTTGGGCATTGAAGATGACCAAAGTGTTTTTTATTTCTAACCAAGTTCACTTGGGAATTATAGTGTTGGTCAGGTGTTGAAGGATTTCAGTATTGACTGAGCAAAATAGATAGTGTCAGCCGACTAACAATGGATTATATTTTATGGATAATTAGTTATATGCAGCTGACAAACATGACTTTTATTATTTATTTTGAAAGATATCAAGGCTGACTTGACAAGGCTTGACATATATATGTAAGGTCAAGTTTGGATTGAATTGTGTGAGATAATTGAGGTGATGTGGAATTGCATGTGAAGTGTGATATGAAGAGTGAATGCGAAATCAGATGGGATTCTGATTGAGGACAAAACACAAAGGACTGCAATAGAATATACGATCAATGAGGATCAAGTATTTAATCCAAAATAGATATCTAAATCAGAAAAGACAATTGCTTATCAAAACAAGTCAATCCATTGTTACTCTCTAACAGTTGTAGCAGTGATAAAAAACTCTTAAAAGAGTAGACTTAACAGTCTTTTGTAAGTCCTCTAACAAGGTGATATTTCTACATTGAAGTGTTTGAAGACCTCTCACAAGGACACTCCTTATAGGGTGATTAAATCCTCTAACTAGGTCACACCTAATAGTGTGTTATTATAACATTTAACAGGGTTGACTCCTAACAGGGCTCACTTCAGAAGAGTGAAAAACAGTGACTAGTTGCTATTGGTGGTTTTTCCCATATTGGGTTTCTACGTTAAATCTTGGTGTTATCTGTGTACATTTCATTTACTTTATGGTTTATGTTTCTGCAATTAATTACTAAATATAATCATAGTTAATATCTTAATATTTTCTATGTTAAATGAGTGACAGTGAAATATCTATGTTAACCGAGCAACGGTGACTGATTTGTTTAAGACATCCGAGGGACTTGGATTTGTTTTTGTGGTAACTAATTCACCCCTCCCCTCTCAGTTATTCAACTCATTTCCAATAATTTGTATCAGAGCTGCAAGTGCTTACAGGGAAGGTTTAAAGGCCTAATCTAAAGATTGGAGATGTCTTATAGAAGGGAGATCCCTAATCTCAACAAGGGAAACTTTGCTACATGGAAAGATCTGATGAGGCTACATCTTTCTAGTATTGGAGATACTAGTTTGCAATTCCTGGATCATAGGTATGTGGAACCACCGAGACCTATGTCTATGGATTAGATGGTGGAAATGAAGTATCACAACATAATGATGATTGATATAGCCTCTGCACTCATCTATTCCAAATTCGATGAAGTCAAGGACTACCCTACTGCCATTGATATATGGAAAAAACTGCATGATATTTATGAAGGAGATGAAAATGTAAAAAGAGCCAAATAAAAAAGTCTTAGAGGTCAGTTTGATATGATGAAAATGAAAGGAGAAAACATTACAAAATACAATAAAAGAATCAAGAAAAGTGCCAGTGCAATCAGAGCTGTTGGTGGAACAATTAAAGACAAAACAATAGTAAACAAGGTATTAAGAACTTTACTTCCTATCTATGCAATTAGAGTTTTAGCTATTCAAGAGATGAGATGCAGTAATGACATAACTCTAGATGGATTGATTGGAAGATTATCAGCCTTTGAGCTAGATAACTTTGATAATTATTCTCCTAATCCTAGCAATCTTGAGTTAGCATTCAAATCTAAATTAAACCTTGGAAAGATGAAAGGAAAATAGATTGACATTGATTTTCTTTTCATCAACAAAGGAAGAATACCATTGATTTTGTTTTCATGTGAAGAGGTTGGTCACATTGCTGCTAAGTGTCTAAACAAGGAAGACAAAGGTGAGAAAAAGTTCAACAAGTATAAAGGAAAGAAAGATTAGAAAAACTACAAAAGCTACAAGGAAAAAGGTAAGAAATCTTGTTATATTGCTAAAGATTCTGATAGTGATGAAGATGAAGATGAAATGGTTTACATTTCTATTAAGGATGACTCGGATAGTGAAGACAATAAAAAGACAACACTATATTCTCATATTAGCAAGAATGAGACCTAGATAATTGATAGTGGTTGTTCTCACCACATGACTAGTGGTAAAACCAAATTTGAACATATTGAACACTATGATGGTGGGAGTGTTAGTTTTGGGAATGATGAACCCTACTATGTAAAAGGTAAAGGTTGTATTTCTCTTACTGAAGGAATCAAATATGATAATGATTTTTGGGTTGAAGGACTAAGGTAACTAAGTGTGTCATAGCTGAATAACATTGGTTTCAAGGAAGAATTAATGAATGGTAAGGCCAAGCTCCTAGATGGTAGAGGAAACCTAGTTTGAACTGGCAGGCAAACAAAAGGTAATCTATTTTATCTTGATCTCAATGAAATTTCATGTTTTATTGCACAAGTAGAATAAAGTTGGTTATGCAATATAAGGTTGTGTCATGTGAACTTTGACAACTTGATCAACATAAGTAAGAACAGAAAAGTAAGAGGTATTCATGTTCTAAAGAAACTTGAACTAGCAATATGCAAGCAATGTCAAATTGGGAAGATGGGCAAAACTAGCTTCAAGAGAAAGAATTACAATACAAAAGAAGTCTTGGAATTGGTACATACTAACTTATGTTGACCAATTGGAACAAGAAGTTACATAGGGGAGAAGTACTTCATTCTTTTTTTTATGATCATTCCAGAATGATGATTGTTATGTTTCTTAAAGAAAAATCAGAAGCATTTCAGAAGTTCAAATGGTACCTAGCTAGAGTTGAAAAAGAAATAGGAAAGAAACTTAAATTCTCAAGATCTGACAGAGGAGGAGAGTTCATTTCTAATGAATTCAATGAGTTCTGCAATGAAAGAGGAATCAAAAGACAAGTATCTTCCCCAGGTACACCATAATAGAATGGTATAGCAGAAAGAAGGAACATATCCATTATGGATTGTGCAAGAACCTTGATGATTGAGAAGGATGTTGCTACCAAATACTGGAAGAAAGCCATTAGCACTACAATTCACACCTTGAACCGAGTTCAACTGAAGAAAGGTACTGAGAAGACACCTTTTGAATTATGGTATGGCTACAAACCTAATGTTCGTTATTTCAAAGTATTTTGAAGTAGATGCTACATCTTGAAGGAAACAAGAAATGGAAAATTTGATGTAAAAGGTGATGAAGGTATATTCCTAGGATACTCCAGCAAAAGAAAAGCATATAAATGTTTAAATCTTACTACTCATAAAGTCATAAAAAGTGTGAATGTAAAGGTCAATGAGTTTGCAAAGAGAAATGAAGAACAAAGTAGTAAAGAGTCGAAAGATTACAAAAACTTTGTGTATTATGAACTTGATACTATACCTAAGACACAGGAAATGGTGATTGGATAGAAAGTATGTCAACTACTAAATTCATCAGTACAAACCTTGTTACAACCTCTACAACCAGTTATGCTAACTGAAGAAACCAAGTCACAAATAGAGGGAACCGAGTCTCAGACTGAAGAAACTAAGTTGTGGACAGAGGCACCCGACTCACAGACAGAGGTACCTAAGTCACAGAAAGATATACCCAAGTCTCAGACAATGGACCATGAGTATCATACAGAAGAACAAGAAAAAATATTTGAGCATGGTGAACGATCGCTTCTTATAAAGGCTCAAAAACTAGGCATAATCCTTTAACTCAGGGATTGGACATCCAACTAAGCACTTCATCCACTTTATAAGAAACTCATTTAATATGTCAAACCCAGGGAAATGTTACTTGAAACAGGCTATAAAAATATATGCACCAAGCCCTTTCTCAACCAATCATTCTATAATTGCTGGAAGAAATAAATGCTAGAAAGGAGCTACTCTATGGCTGCAGGAAATAAATGCTTGTGAAAGGAAACTATACTATTGGTGCATGAAATGAATACTCAAAGGAAAGATAAACTATTGCTATGAAAGTATATGTTTGAAAGTAAATGATGGAAATGAATGATGCTAGCAAGATGGAAGAGTGCACAAAAGTAACTATAATACCTTAGTTACTCTATCGCTCGGCTACAGGAAGTGGTAGTTGTCCTGTGGCTTTTTCTATAGGAGTTGTTCAATATAGGAATTGAAATAACAGAAATGCAGGAAAGTGAG
>MU227494.1:1397401-1408520 GCA_018584345.1 Thuja plicata | reverse complement strand
AATATTTGAGAATATTGAATTATTAATTTGATTAATGATTCCTAATCCCACCTAAATATCATATCCCTTAATTGAGGATTCTCATCCCTATTAAGGTGCTTCACAAATATTTTCAATATCTCCTCATATGATCTCCCCCATATCGTGCTTCCTAACATCCTACGAACCAAAATATGCATTTATGCATAGATTTTGTGCTATCTCACCTAAATGTCTCTTATTTTCTATAAAATGGGTTGCATTTCATTTTTTCAAGGTTGAACCATTATCTCCTAGTAATTCTCATTATCATTTTAATCTTTCAAGTTCTTTGTGTAATTGTGTTTATCAAAGAGCAACATATCAACCTCTATGGAGAAGAAAGGAGAGCATTTGAGCATCACTTGAAGGGAGTTCTTGTGTCTTTGTTGCATATTGTTTGAATTCCTCTTTTAATGGCTATAATGTTAGATTAGTTAGGGTAGCATATTGTTTAGGGTTTTTGGTTGCCTAAATATGCTTTCTAGTCCCTTTTCTAGTCTTACACATAGTTTTCTCTATGTTTATGTACTTATTTGAGATTTCTGATCTAGGATCATATTAAATTAGGCTCTGATTTATGCATAGATTCATCTGACACACTGCAAGGATTCTATTAGTAGTATGGGTTTTGAGGTGGTTGTATTATGATTTGAAGTCTTTGGCAAACTTTAAATTTAGTATATTGTATCTGAGTCAGAACATAGCCCAATGGATAAAGCAATGATCTGAAGCTTATAAGTTTTGTTTTATTACATCTCTAGTTGCACATTGGTTGTGTTTTCCTAGAAGAAAACATTTTAAAATCCTTTAAGTCTTCATTTGTATAAGTTTGTTATAATTTATATCTCATACTCCATTTCAAGGTTGATGTTCAATGGATAATTATCAAATTATCTAGTATCTCCCGATCATGTTGAGTCATTGTGAGATTACTACTTGATAGTACTAGATTGGATATATCAATAGGTATAACAGGGTATCCCCCCCTTGGTGTAGAAGGACCTAAAGAGTAGAAGTATTAAGAGAGTGCTTGTTAGTTGGTCCTTTTCTTGTATGAACAAACATTTGGAGGTGGCTCATCTATAAAACAATCATAAAGGGAAGAGGATATTGTTGTTTCTATTGCAACATAAAAAGAAACCAACACCTGGTACACCATGGGAATCACTTCTAGTTTGTGGGACCTTTTCTAACTGAAGTGAGACCTCTAGATTCTAGGCTAGTTCCTCTTAGATAATCACCTATTCAGCTCTTAAAACTTGAAAGTAAACTTGGGAGGAAAAGGGATAGGAGGAAAATTGAAATACTAGAAGCAATAACTTAATCTATGAGGTGATACACCAAAAGTGACATGGATCAGAACACAATGACTAATAATTAGCATGAAATCCCTAAATTAGGATAAGTATAACTTCTCAATAGGCTTGCAAAAGTGTTTCATAGAGAGGTCTGAGATGGAACTATTCAAGCAAAGAAAATATTTCACAAAAATAGCTTCAAGGAGATAGACACAGACTATGACCTACAAAAAAACATTCATTCCACCAAATAGGCACAAAAATGAGATACTATAACAAGGAATGAACAAAATTCACAAGATTATCCTTATTAATCATCTACAATAGTACACAAAGATGTAGAAAAGAAAGAGAAACTTAAGATAACCCACAAAATTCTTCAACACTCAGTTACTGTATTATGCTTTAGAAAGAATCCCAAGACATATGAAAATCTAAGGGTAGGAAAAATGCCACAGAAAGTCTTACATAAGCTTGAAAAATTAAGAATTACAGACATCTGAAAATTTTGAGGACATGAAAAATTTCACAGAAAACCTTTACACATTCTGAAGCTCCCTCAAAATATTTTAAAAAACAACTTATATACAACCTCCTCAACTGTGAAGGATTCGGATTCAATCTAAAATCAATGCAGATCAAATTAGGGTTACAAAAGATATCCCTTGAAAAAAATTAGAAACCCTAAAATGGTCACTTCTACACATTAATGCTTCTAAGAATATCCCAATAAAATAGATATGCCTTGGCAACATCTCCCAATGTCATAAATTCAATCAGACAGATAAGATCGATCCATCTACCCTCTCTACAAGTTAAAAATGTCGCCACCACCATAAAAGCTCTGAGAAAAATATTTGAGTATTTGAATTTAAATACAAACGGTCACAAGTGGTGCCAAAATACTTTAACAATGGCTCAAATTGAAACCTTTTATCAATTTTAAAATGCAGCCATCAATCCTTTCTCAGGTTACATGGGCATCTGAATTTGATCTAGACACGTGTCAATCATCGATCCTATCTTGTCTGGCTCAAGTCTCTAACTGGCCTTTAACCCTCATCACCTTAATTCCTTTGTATCTCTAAGTCTCTGGATCTCAACTTTAAATTTTGTTTAATATGGCGACCCAACAACAAAGCAATATCCAGATCTTGAAATACTTGATCAAACCCTGGTTTGATATGGAGATTAAGAGACAACCGTGGGATGAAAATATGATCAACATCCCAGATTGAAAACTTGAGACCCCCAACTTAACTCCAATTCCATTATGAGATTACAGGATAAAGGAATCTCATGATCTCCAAGCTTCTGACTTAACTATGGTTTGGTTAGGAGATTTAGAGATAAAGTCTTATCTCTGAATCGCTAAATGAGACTCAACTAGGCATATTCTTGACTCGAGATTATCTAGAGATTCAGAGATAAAGGAAACTCCATGTCACTAAAAGAAAACACTAACCCTAGTCTGATTTGGAGATCTAGTGACAAACACGGGATGAAAACTTGATCAATGACCCTCCCTTGATCTCTGAACAAAAGTCTTAACCCTTATCATATTAAGAGATCTAGTGACCAAGCATATCTCATGATCTCAAAACAAATGACTTGACCAGGGTATGATCACAAGATCTAGTGACCACCACCCAATGAAAATTTCATCAACGTCCTACGCTAAGTCTCTGAATGAATTATAACTTAACAGTTTCATTACGAGATCAAGAGATAGAAAAAAGTGCCAAGACATAACCGTTTCACTAGATCGTTGAATGTTAGTGACTAACTACCAAGTGTTAGGAGATTAGGAGATAAAAGAAAAGGCAAGATAAATTACATGAAAAATAAGATACTCAAGTGGCATGGAAAACTAACTTGAAATTAGAATGAGCTACGAAAGATCTAGGGTTTAAGAGATTTCCTATGGGTTTTAGACCTTACAAGTAGAACATGGGTTTAACTAGGTCCAGAAACGTGCAGAGAACAAGGCAAAGACTAGAAAATATAGAAAAAATCCTTACAAACTAGGATCAACCCTTCTAGAAGCCACATTTACCCCACTTGTAGGCCAAAATTGGATAGGATAGGAAATTTTGGGTAACAATAACACAATGAATTCCTTGTCTATACGATACTTTGAAACATAAATTTTACAAAGGTGTACCTTGTTAGTACTCAATTATTATTTGCATGATTCATCTTTATAAAACCCATTGTGTGACCCTTGGATTGAGTATTGTGTGTAGTTTTTGGGTGTGTGTAACTATGTATCAGTAGATGTATAGCATATTAATTTTGAAAAAAATATTTGGAATCTATAATAAATGAGTAGAAGTTGATTTGAGATGAGATCTCAAAGCTTGTGAAACAAATTATTCTTGGTGGTGAGTTAAATTTAAAAATTATATTTGGTGTGGTTGATATTCTGGTAAGAAAATGTTTTCAATGATAAACTTACTATTGATATTTCCATGTATATTAAAAAAATTGTAGCTTAACATATTATTTTTATGCAAGATATCTTAAATGTATTTTGAAAATATTCTCTCTAAAGGAATTTCCACATTGATTGAAGACTTTGCATCTTCTAGACTATCCTTAAGTAAAAATTGTATTTTCATGTGATTTTACTTTATTATTTGTATAGCATGTGAAAGGGATGTCATTTATTCGCCATCACTATCAGTGATAGAGAAGATGAGGAGGAGAGGGAACCTTCACTTAATGATCATCCTATTCTTTAGGAATTTGCAGATGTGTTTCCTTCGAAGCTACTTGGTATGTCACCTCATAGGGCAGTTGATTTTCATATGGACCTTGTACCAGGAGTCAAACCAATTTCTAGAGCACCATATAGGATGACCACTAATGAGCTTAATGAGATAAAAATTCAGCTAAAGGAGATTTTAGAGAAAGGAAACATTTTTCCTAGAATTTCTCCTTGGGTGCACTAGTTATCTTCTTTAAGAAGAAGGATGGATCTCTACGGTTATGCATGGATTACTAATAGTTGAAAAAAAGTACCTTTTAAGAACTTGTATCCACTCCCCAGGATTGATTATTTATTTTATCAGCTTCAAGGTACCAAGGTATTGTCAAAGATAGATTTAAAATCAAGGTACCATCAGTTTAGGATTGTGGAGAGCGATATTCACAAAATCTCTTTCCATACTAGATATAGCTGCTATGAGTTCAAATTATTCCATTTTCTGTTATGAATACTCCAATTGTATTCATGAGTCTCATGANGATTGTGGAGAGCGATATTCACAAAATCTCTTTCCATACTAGATATAGCTGCTATGAGTTCAAATTATTCCATTTGCTGTTATGAATACTCCAATTGTATTCATGAGTCTCATGAATGGGTTTTTCCACATATTCCTTAACCTATTTGTGATTGTGTTCCTTGATCTATAGATCTGAGGTTCGTTACTTGGGACATATTATTTCAGGTGATGGGATCTTAGTTGACCCATCAAATATTAGAGCTATCATGGATTGGCCAGCGCCAACCACTATGACCGAGTTCAGGATTTTCATTGGATTAGAAGGTTATTATAGACACTTTTTTGAGGGATTCTCTAGAGTGGCATATCCTATTATATCCCTTTAGTGAAAGGGAAAGAAATTTGAGTGGATAGAGAAGTGCAAGAGGGGACTTTTAGGAACTCAAGAAGGCACTCACCAATGCTCCTATTCTAGTTATGCCAGAACCTTTAGCACATTTTGTGGTATGTACATATGCTTCCTTAGATGGTTTGGGAGAAGTACTTATCCGGGGTGATCAAGCCATTACATATGAGTCTAGGAAACTTAATACTCATGAGCTTAACTACCCTACCCATGACCTTGAGCTTGTAGCAGTAGTGCACACACTGGTGAGATGGAGAAACTTCCTCTTAGGACATCAATTTGAGATACATTCAGATCATTATATTTTGCAGTATATATTTACTTAGTAAAACCTTAATGCTCAATAGAGGAGATGGATGGAGTTTCTTTTGAGTATAATTTTTATGTTCACTACATCAAGGGGAAAGAGAATGTAGTTGCATATTCTTTGAGTAGGAGGCATCATGAGGTATATTTTATGTCCATATGCACATATTTGAGGGAGCACATATTACATCACTTACATGAGGATGAGTGGTATGTAGAGGTTTGTCAGGTAGTTTGATCTTAGAGAGCCCTTGAGGGGAAGTATGTTGATTATTCATTGGACTCTGGTGAACTTTTACTTCATAGAGGATGCAGATATGTACCTTCTTCCAGGGAACTGTGATATTTCATTATGTTAGAGGCTCATAGAGTACCTTATGTAGCACATCTCAGGGTTAAGAAGATGCATGCAAATTTGAGGTAGTTGTATCACTGGATGAGCATGAGGAAACACATTGCATAATTAGTAGCACAATCCTATTTCATTAACCTCCATGAGATACCTAAGTGGAAGTGGGACACTATTTCTATGGATTTCATCATTAGACTTCCTATGTCATCTCTCCACCATGATGCCATCATGGTGATGGTTGAAAAGTTGTCCAAAGTGGCTCACTTCTCACCCGTCTTAATGTCATTCATAGCACCAGTAGTGTAGTCGGTGTTCTTGTAGGATATTGTCAAACTTCATGGAATTCCCTGCAAGATCATTTATGAGAGGTATTCTCTCTTTACATATTCCTTTTGGAGAGGATTACATGAAGCTTTGGGCACAAAGCTCAACTTTAGCACATCTTGTCATCCAGAAATGGATGGGCAGATAGATAAGGTTAACCAAATGTTAGAGGACATGCTCCGTATGTATGTTATGGACCATCAGAAAAGATGGGAGGAGTACCTACACTTGGTAGAGTTTTCCAATAATAATGGGCATCCTACTTCTTTGGGGATGCCACCTTTTTATTCCTTGTATGGTAGACCATTAAGGACACATTTGATTTGGGATCATGTTGAGGATAGATACTGAGTATCTATTGGGCTAGATTTGGTTTGGGATATGGACCAGTTGGTGGTTTTTGTTAGACAGTTCCTTTTGAGGCTCAGGATAGACACAAGAAGTATATGGGTGTGAAGAGGATAGATCATAGTTATATGGTTGGTGACAAAGTATTTTTGAGAGTGTGGCTGCATAATATTCCAATCCATTATGGAGAGGGATCTAATCTCACACCTCACTTTGTTGGACCATTTGAGATCCTTGAGAGGATAGGACCAATTTCTTACCATCTAGACTTTCCACCTAGTCTATCACACATCCATAGTGTGTTTCATGTGTGTGTACTGAGGAAATATATTTATGAGGAGTCTCATATCATAGATTGGGATACCTTGTAGGTGGATTTGGAAAATTAGATGACTTTGCAGCCCATTCACATTTTGGCTCATTAGACGCAGGCTCTTCAAGGCTGAGAGATGGGCCAAGTTAGGGTGCAGTAGGATTGTTATATTGTAAAATTGAGATTGGGTTATATGATGATGAGCTATGATTTTTTTGAGTGGATGCAACTCAAATTTTATATTCCTAAATGATGCTCACTTTCATTTTATTATGTATACATGTGATTTTCTGGACTACTAATATTTGAATTGAGTTGTGCAGGAAAGTGACCACCATGGAACTAATCGGAGAACTAAGGCCAAACCTATGTGTGAGAGTGAAGCCAAGGTTCCATCTAATTAAAGAGACAATACCTCTTATGTGATGTGCTTAATTTTATAAATATGAATGCTTGTATAGTTGTCTAATTTTGTAATTTGTAATTGTGTTAATTCCTAAATGGAAATTCCATGTGTATTATGTGATGTGTATTTTTTGGTGTCACTTGACACTTGTAATGTGTGTGAGTGTGAAATGACATGTCTATTTGAGAGAGATTGTTTAAAACCCTTTAATTTTTGAGTACCAAGTGGTATCCCCATGAAGACCACTTGGTTAGAAAGCATTAGGTATGGTCAAATCAAGTTGAACCCATAGGTAAACTTTAGGTGGGTTTTTGGAGGGTTAAATGAGCTCCTTAGGTTGAGTTTGGGTAATTTTTTAGCAATCCCACTTGATATACCTATGGTTAAGGGTCATTTTTAGCCATAGGACTACCTAAAAATGACTTTAGATTCCTTTCAAAAGTTGATTTTCCAAGATGGACGAAAATCAACTTTTGAAAAGTTGGCCTTGGGTAGACAACCTTCCCTTTTGTGTGCAAATAACTTGTTCCCTTTTTAAAAACCACCTTTTAGGGATTATTTTTTAGCAAGTGTGTAAGAGGTTAGGAAGACAAACCTATGGGAACTCAAATCCTTCCCAAGGGAGTTGGTAAGTGTGTGAGAGATCTTTTAGAGCAAACTTTGGAGAATATTTTGGTTGTTCACCCACTCTCCAAGTTTGGAGACAACTAGAGTTTAGGGAGGAATTTTGAGAATGAATTTGGACTTAAGGAATCTCTCATAAACAAGTTCATTTCCATATCTTGGATTGAGGTTGGTAATTATCATTCCAACTCTCTTGTTGGAATTTTATTTTCATGTGTATAAGGAATTTACATTGTATGAGCATTGTCTTCTATTTCATGTGTTTGGAATAAGAGTTTTGTTCTTGTATGTTGTTGTTTTCTTCTTGTTCTTGCTTGTATGTATTTTGGGAGTGCAAAGCCAAACTCACCCTTGGGAGGGAAGAGTAGTCTTGGGGTCAAGGGAAGTTTAGGATAGCTCATTGAGGGTAGAGTCTCTCTTCTTGGAAGAGAGGGAAACCATGGATTATGTGGTCCATGTGGCTGTAACTTTTGTTGAAAAATAGGGGCCATAAGGTTTGAAGTATTGAGAAATTATGAGACAAGACAATATTTGGGTTGTATCCTTGTGAAGGAATTTTTAGTATGTTATTGCAAAACTATCCTCATGGGTATTTGTTCTACCTTCACCCATATTATTTATTCATTTGATAGCTATGTGCAAACCTTCGGTTGGGAGTAATTGTTGTTGTAAACATGGTTTCAATTGCTAGTTTTCTCTTACATGTGTTGAGACTGTTCGTCACCCATTTGGCACTTAGTTCTCTGTTAGTTAACAGATTAACCATTTTATAATATTGACTTAAACCCTTAGAAAATGCCTCTCTATTAAGAAATAGTTGAACAAACTATAATAAAAGAACAACAGTTTGATCTCTAAATTTTACAGGTACAGCTCCCTATGACAAATCTTCAATGAATATGTTTTTTTGGTATTTTATAAATATTAAAGGGTATGCTCTTAACCAAAGATAAGAAGAGGCATCCAATGAATGTTCATCACCATGAGATATCCATGAACATGTATAAAATTAAATATTAAAATGTAAAATCTATTGTTGTGCATTAATCCCCATGACCATGGAAATCAAACATAGTATAAAACTATCAAAAGGGTGGAAAACCTACTAAACATCATGAAAAAAAGAGGAAAGAACAAATAGTGATTCACAAATCACCTCATAATCACTAACTCTCAAAATATAGTTTGATTATCTGCAATTAATTCATCCCATTCATCTCCTATTTACCCATTTAACAGTAAAACTATAAGAAACTAATGAAAAACAATCATAATTCAAATTTTGAGTCACGATTAGTTGTCACAGCAATAGAGGGAAAACTGAATCAAAATTGATGATCCTTAATAAAATGTTTAATATTGGAGATATTTAAATAGTCCTTTCATCTTCCATGGTGATTACATCAACAATTATTGAAGATTAACCAAAGTAGCCTCATGACAAATGTCAATATAATAAAAGGGTAAAAATAGAAAATAAATATGTTAAATATATGTAGCCTTTGCATCTCCCTCTTTATCAATCGATGTATCTATGGAGGCCTGGTTTCTTTATGCTCTAATGATTTTAGAAAATTCAACAAGACACATGGCAGGTTATCACTAACTCTCAACTTCAGAAGCTCCTTTTCACTAACTGTTGTGACATAGAAACTAGCTATTAATAGATTAGTCTCCAGTTCTATGATCAAAAACATTAAGACCATAAACTCCCACAACCCAATGAGTATTAGCATCAAGCCCTTTATCGCCATCTCTCTGTCATTTTATTTTTTATTCACTAACCGTTGTGACCTTGAGAGTAATAAAATCAAACCCTTTATTGCTAGCTCTCTGACATTCTATGTCATAACCACTAACCACCACAGCCTAGGAGNAGTTCTATGATCAAAAACATTAAGACCATAAACTCCCACAACCCAATGAGTATTAGCATCAAGCCCTTTATCGCCATCTCTCTGTCATTTTATTTTTTATTCACTAACCGTTGTGACCTCGAGAGTAATAACATCAAACCCTTTATTGCTAGCTCTCTGACATTCTATGTCATAACCACTAACCACCACAGCCTAGGAGGCATTAACATCACACCCTTTATCTCTATCTCTCTAACATTTTATTTTTTATTCACTAACCGTCATGACCCAGAGATCACCCTACCTTAAACCATAAGCTACATGGAATGCACTCGCCAAGTATTGGATTGATACACTGACTATCTACTTACCTCATGACCTTGTGACTACATTCATCTTCATCTAGCTAATCCTTACCACCAACCATATCAAATCACTATGACCTAGCGACTAACTGCCAACCAATCTTGTGACCTCGTGACCATAATCATCTCTAGCTCTCAGCTAGATTACTAATCATTTGCTAAATTTGAGAGCTAGAGATCAGATTATGTAACTGCCATTCCACAGGTTCCATTCTTTGGAGTTTCATGAATTGCACTTCCTCCCTCTATTTTCTGATAATTTTTCTTCCTCTATCTTCTTTAGAATCGCTATGATTTTGAACTATATCGGTCCTAGCCTTCCCTTTGGAATTTTGGGAATTCCCTTACAATGCTTCCATTAGCAAACAAAAGAGTTTGATGGTGTAATCTTTCAGAATTTTGGGAATTCCCTTACAATGCTTCCATTTTTCAAAATTTTGGGAATTGCACTTCCTCCCTCCATTTACTGATGATTTTTCTTTCTCTCTCTTTTTCAAAATTTTGGGAATTCCCTTACTATGCTTCCATTCCCGATGAATTCGCACTTTGTCTATCTTCTTCATAATTTCATGAATCTCCTTACTAGGATTCCATTCCCGATCACTTTTAGCACTTCAAACTTTAGAACTTTGGATTTGGACTAACTAGAATACTTGACCAAAAATGAGTACTTATTTTCCCGACATCCCAAATAAAGAGGACTTAAACTCAAGCTATGGGGATAAAACCTTAAAACCACATGAGGACTCGCTCCCCAAAAACTTGATCGTATCCAAATCCCAAATTCTCAATGGGTAGCAAGTTTTTAAAAAACCTGACACTCAAAAACTTGAACATAAAACAAAACTTTAACCAGACGTTAAAATTTCAAAGCCAATTTTACACATGGGGACTAAAATATGGCAACATTCTCCTAGCTCGAGGGTGGCCTTTTTAAGGCCTAGGTTGGGAGGTGAGCCTCCATGGTCAATGTATTGTTTTTTATTGCAGGTCTGCATTTTTGCATAAGGATGGAAAAAATGGTGTGACAAAGAAAAAAAAGGAAGAGTAATGCCTTCTATTGTCTACTTTAGATTCAAGTTTATTTGTACATGGATTTACTCCTAAAGAAATCTATAAATAAATTGGGATCTTTGTGTATTTGATTATTCCTAAAGTTTGTAAGAAAGACTAAAGAGGAATGCATAATTTTGAGGAAATTTCCTTGTTTCCCTATATATTAATGTTTTTTTTTTGTATTTAATACTTAGTTGGAAAAGAAAGGGAGATT
>MU227494.1:1364289-1375781 GCA_018584345.1 Thuja plicata | reverse complement strand
CCCCATGAGAAACCAATCCTATCACTCTTCACCTTATGTACAAGATGGGTAAATGGTGCTAAGAATATTGTACCCTTTGTGTTGGGTATTACAACCAAAGAGATTATACATAGCATCACTCTCTGTACCAAGGGTGTCGGACCTACTAGTATGGATGATAGAGTGATCTGATCTAATCGGGTCCTCATCTATGGTACTCATCCCAAAAAATACTCCCCATCTAAAAAAACCTTAGGAGGACCTCGCTGCACTATCGGTCTAACAGGCTTGCCTTGGATTGGAAGTCGTAGGATCCTGTATACATCCTCCAGTGTGATCGTGATATCTCCTGATGGAAGATGGAAGGAAAAAGTGTTCTCATCCCACCTCTCTATCATGGCCGATATCATAGATTAATGGAACCTCATCTATGGTAGGATTGCTACATAGTACAATCCCACATATCTCAATAGTTTTATCTCATCTTGTTGTAACTCAGACAAGTTCTATTTGACAGTCATTAAAACCCCTCCAAAGGGGTTCTCTCAGAGATGGACAAGATCCTGTCAGCACAAACAACATCATATCAGTAATCCATCATCAAACAACTACAATACCCACTTGACATATTAAAGGTCAACCTTTTTGGGTTAAGGTTGACCTTTTAGGTCAAGTTCAACCTTTCTGGGTTAGGGTCAACCTTTTTGGGTCAGGGTCAACCTTATCCCCAGAAAAGACTGGACCTTCCCAGTTATGGTCGACCTTAAAGGGTCAAGGTCGACATAACTAGGTTAGGGTCGACCTTTTTGGGTCAAGGTTGACCTCCCCTATAAAAATAGGAATTTCTCAATCACAAATATAAAAAACAAGGAACCTACCTCAGGCAGTGGCTGTCCACTGGCCATGTGACCTCTCAGGACCTCCATGTGACTCGCTGGAAGTTGTTCTCTCTTTGGAATTCTAATTCTTGTTTCCAAGCTCTAAAAATGGTAAGAATGAGAAGATAATTGTTTCCTCATCTTATTTATAACTGGGAATTAGGTTTTTATTAGGGTTTCATTTGAATTTACTTAGGTCAAATTCAAATTTCCCTTTACATGCATTTAGATAGACATTTACTCTTTTCATCATAACTTGATTTCGGTAGCTCCATTTTCAATGTCATCATTGGAGTTGGAATTGTGATTCAGATACCTAACCTCTTGAAATGGTTTAGGAATATTTTGAATCCTCCTAACTAGTTTAGTAAAGGAATTTTCAATAAATTGCATATCCAGTGTATAGATCTAACCTTATCACCTTGTTTCACCTTTCAGAATTAATAAGCTGAAATAGGGGGGCATAAGGGGCTCTATTTAATTCTCAAAATAGTCTTAGTAAGGCTTAGGTTCTCTATGGATTTTCATTAACCTTGTGTGTTGTAGGTTGCAGATACTAATGGTTTCTTACAGGATCTCCACATTGAGGACTTGGCTATATATTTTTTACTTTACAATGTTTTCTTACTTTAGCTTGCATATTAATGTAGTGTCATACCTAAGCTAAAGTGGGGATTAAATTTATCATCTTGAAATGGAAGCACTTTAATTTAGGTAAGTTTAGCACCCTTGTTTAGTACACTTGCATATTAGATTTGCATTTAGGATGCATATGCACTTGATTCTGCATTTCTAGGTGAAATTAGGGTTAGGATCCTTTGGGTCCTCCTCAATCTCCCTTTTTGTGGCTCCATTTTTAGGTAGAACCTATTTATTGTCTCTCCTAATCTTCATCATACCCACTCTTTGGCCTTGTGCCTCTATCCAGCATTCTTGTGTGTTTTCTCACCTTCCTAGGCCCTTGGTTGACCTGGGAATCCTGCAGATTTCCCAAGGTCACCAGCCTGAAACCTCAGGTCTAGGTTGAGGTCAATTCTAACCTACATAAAAATCAAGGTCCACCTTGACCTAGGTCAAGGTCAAGTTCATCCTTGACCTAGGTCAAGGTCAAGGTCGACCTTGACCTCTATCATGTATTGGTCACCGCTTTCAAATCTGGAGCTTATCGGGGTTCTAAACATAAAAGTAGGTCTTTGGGTCTGTATGCAGAAGTGTTTTCCCTGATATTTGGATTAATAAATCCACTCCTTGGTTGGTGATTGTAATTGGACCATAATTCAAGGTGAAATTTGAATTTGGGTCCCTTGCATTTCCCTAGGAGGTCTATATTGAGATCTCTATATAAACACTCTCTTTTGCCTTCATTGGTTCATGGGAGAAAATCGTAAGATGATATGATGCAATTATGATTATGACATGATGATGATGCCAGAAAGCAAGAGGATGATATAGAAGGGAAATATATGATGATGAATTGATACATACAAGCCTTTTGTGGACAAGCTATTGTGGATCTTCTTTGGAGCAAGAGAGAGTTCTTCCTTCCTTCCTTCTTCTTGGATCCACCATTTTCAACATTCAAGCATTCAAAAGATACTATCATGGGGTAGCAAATATGGATTGTGAGTTTGTTAGGAATACCTTATCCATGGGGGCTTTCTATGCTTTCTTTATCATATTCAAATCTATGCATTAGATCTTGACATTGCACATTCGAGGGTTTTAATCTAGAGGATTAGATCTTGACATTGCACATTCGAAGCTCTTTCCAAGAGCAACACACACACATAAATTCTACTATATTCTGCTATTTATGGAGGTGGAGACCACCAAAATGGGGGTTTGACTTAGGAAAAACCCTATATAGCCACCCCAAAACCCCTCTTTTTCAAATATTTGCAGGTGTTGTTTTGAGAATTACAGGTTCAAAATAGTGGATCAGATTGCAGATTCAGATACCCTTTTTGGAAAACTTTCAGGATCTGAAAATAGATTTCCTGTCAGAAATTTTTTAGGTCAATTCTTCCCTAGGTTAGAATCAGAAATTCTAGGTCAATGGTGACATTGACTTGAGGGTCAAAATCGGAACTGTGTCAGATCAAAAAAATATTTTTGGGTTTTGTCTGTCTTTGCAATTATGTTCCAGATCTGGTCTCAAATTTTCCTGAAACGCAACATAGCCTTCAAAAAAATGGTATTTTCAGATCTGCTATGATGTGAGGTAGGTATTTTACTCCATTATTCTTTGCTTTCATATCCAGATTTACATCCCTTATCAATTACAATTAAATGTAAATGGTTGAATATGGCATAGGTCTCTTTTATATGCAAATCTCTATTGTGCAAACCCTATTTAGGAGACCATCCAAATTTACACCTTACATTTTGGTGAACCTGTGATAGACAACTCTTTCTCTTTGGTGTTAGATTTACATTTCATATTAGATCTTGCATGCATATAGAAGTAGGTTTTCTTTTATGCTCTTTCATTTATATTCCAAAAATACATAAAAATTACAAAATTTCTTTAAAAACACAAAAACATTTACATTCTTGTAATTTTATTTTGTGTTCAACATGTATGACTCTTGTTTTGAATACTTTGATGAGGATTTTATTATACAAGAGAATAGGTCCCTTAATGAGGTACATGGAAGTGATAATGAAAATGGTTCGAATGAGATCTCCATGGATCCTATTCCTATTTCATCCTCCTCCACAACTTCTCCAATTGACCTTTACCATAGGGTGTGTGCATGGTTACCTTCATATTCTACTATTTGCAACATTGAGGCACCTACAATGTTATTCCCTAAACCTTTGATGATGGTAAAAGGATATCCTCAGATAACTATTAAGGGTAAACCTAAATATCCTTTGGATTTCTTTGATAATATGGATTTTGTTTCACATGCTTGTCGCACACAGAATAATCCTCAACCTACTGTCCCAGCCTCTTTACCTCCTTCTCAACTCGTGTTTCCTCAAGCCCCTAGTTTACCTTCTTCTTTTAAGGAGTATGACTTAGTTGAGCAATTACGTGCTACCCCAGCTAAGATATCTTTATGGGAATTACTTCAAACATCTCCTACATATCATGAGGCATTACAAAAAGATTTATCTACTCTTCATGCTCTACCTCCTAATCAAGAGAACATTAATTCATTTTTGGAGTGCATGCATACGATACCTTATGCACCTCCTATTGTGTTCACTGATGATGATTTACCTTTTGTTGAGGTGCAGAATCAATATGATGCTCTTATGGTTGTTGTTTCTATTAATCAGAGTATCATTCGTAAAACATTAATCAACAATGGATTTGGGCTTAATGTTTGTAGCATGGATATGCTTAAGGCTATTAAGGCTAATCTTACAACCATTCAATCGGATAATATCCATATTCATGGATTTGATAACATTACAAAGAAAACATTGTTCTCTTCTTAATAATTTAGACAACTATCGAGACGCCCAATACCTCCTGTGCCTGACACCTCCTATAGCTACCAAGAGGTCTATTGTTTCACCTTCTCCTGTAGCTAATGGGCATGGCATGGCATGGGTGGAAGTTGGAGGTATTTCTCTTGCAGCTGCAACTATTAGGGTTTTTGTGACTGGGGCTCTTGTTCCTATGGCTAGGGTTGTTGTTGATGGGCCTTCCTCTTTGGTTTTCTTTGATGGGGTTTCTAAGAAGCTTGCTAGAGGGGTTTCTTAGAAGTCTTCTATGGGGATTTCTCCTATCTTTGTGGCTACTCCTATCACTCTTCCCTTGGGGGTGGAAATGGTTGTGGAAATAGAAAACTCTTCTTCTATCCTTTCCAACCAAGTGATTATTTGTAGATTTAGGGGCTTTTGGCCAAGCCTCCCTGAGCTTCATACATGGATTTCCAAATGCTGGGAACCCATTATTACTGGTGAGATTCATGTCTTCCCTCTAACTAAGGGGTTTTTCATTGCTAAATTTGATGTTAAGGAGGATAGGAATCACATTCTTTGAAGTCAAATTTTTAGCTGGGATGATCGCTTTATGCTTATGGTTAAGCCCTGGCATGAGGATTTCAATCCTTCTACATATACTTTTAATAAGATGCCTATCTAGGTTAGGCTTCCAAACCTCCATCTTCATTTTTGGGTGGATTCTCTTTTGGAGGAGGTGGGTGAGGCTTTGGGAGAATTCCTGATGGTGGATGTAGAATCTTCTGACATTATCCACTCTACCTATGCCCATATTTTAGTGGATATTGATGCTTCTAAGGGCTTACATGTGGAGATAAAGCTTGTTTCTCCTAAGGGAAGCTGGATTCAGTCTTTAGATTATGAAGGAATCCCCTTTAGATGCAGAAGATGTTTCTAAACTGGTCATAATGCTACCAAATGTGGTTTGGGTAAAACCAGGCACCCTGCTTCATGGTGGAAAGGTGCCTCTACTCAATATTACATGGTTGAGAAGAGTACCTCTCAGTGGATCTTTTCTCAGGTTGTTGCTCCAGATTCTACTTTTTCTTCCCCTCTGCTTGATGTGGGAAAGGATTTTCCCTGTGTAGAAGGTGTCAACCAATGTGCTGGGAATCCTCTTGCTTCCTCTGGCATTGTGCAAGTTTCTGACCATGATGGCTCTAATTTGTGATCTATTGCTATCTCTTTAGGTTTTGCTGGAACTGTCTCTTCCTTGTTGGATGATTCTAGTTTTCCTACTGGTTCCCTAGTTGTTGCTAGCTCTCCAGGTCCACTTGTTNGCAAGTTTCTGACCATGATGGCTCTAATTTGTGAGCTATTGCTATCTCTTTAGGTTTTGCTGGAACTGTCTCTTCCTTGTTGGATGATTCTAGTTTTCCTACTGGTTCCCTAGTTGTTGCTAGCTCTCCAGGTCCACTTGTTTTTCCCTCTTCTGCTGGGAGGGATCTGGGATCTAAATCTCTGTAGGTCAAGCCTATGCTAGGTGCTGGTAATTCTATGGATTCTTGGAAATCTATTCTAGATCCCCTATGCTGGTAGGATGTGGCTGCCAAAGTGGAGGAAGGTTGGATTACTGTTAAAGGTAAATATTTCAAGAGATCTTTGCCTTCCTTTGATATGAAACTTTGATCCCATAATAAGGGCTCTAAAGGTTGATTGATTTTAGGTCGCGGCCTACTTCTCTTGCCTCTATGTAGTAGATGTATTAGTACTTTATCTTCTTTTTTCTGCTGATGTTTTTCTACTCTGGGGCTGCTGGCTTTCTTTGCTGGTAGTCTGTGCTTGGGGGGTCCTCAAATGCCTATCACCTTTTCCCCCAGCTATCTCTTTTTGGGTTGAGATTCTATTTCCTATCTCACTATTGGTGTAAAGGGTTGAGGTTCCCTTCAAAAACTATTTTACCCTTAATCAAAAATATTGCAAAGAAAACTTTGGGTATTATTACACTACCTATTAAGGTTGGTCCAGTTCTTCTTAACACACCTATTCATGTTATGCTTGGACCTCTCAATTATAACCTTTTGTTAGGAAGACCTCAGTTACATACTATGCATGTGATTCCTTCTACTCTTCATCATAAGTTTAGGTTCATTTATAACAATCTGATGTATACACTACATGTGGATGATGCGTCAAATCCTTTCTTAAATGCAGAATATACTAAGGTTTCAAAACCTATACAATCAATTAAGGAACCTGAGCAACCACCTAAAGTTAAACAAGTTGAAGCTCCATCCTCTTCTTTGACTGAAGATGAATGGGGAACATTGAATTTTAACCCTTCTTTTATAGGAGAATACAAAGTTTCTGACTTAGAGTTTATGAAAGAACAAAATGGGTTTGAAAAACAAGTTTCTATTCCTTCTCCACTTTCTAGGGAATTAAAATGTAACTTTGTTGCTGCTTCACTTGAAGTAACAATTGAGACAATAAAACCAGATTGTTATGATATTGTGACATATGCCTCTCCTTTAACTCAATCTGATATGGCTAATAGATATGGTTTCAGTTATCATTTACTTAGGAAATCGGGATTCAATGGGAAAGGATGTGGTAAATATGAACAAGGTATACAAGTTCCCTTGGACAATGAAGTTTATGATTATACTTATGAGCTAGGATTCAATCCTTATAAACAACCATCAGCTTTTCCTCTTAATGTCAATCATATATGTGGTGGACATTTGAAATTGGTTAATCCACTTCTCCTTGACATGGATCAAAACCTAGTTTGGATATTTTTCCCGAGGATGAAGCCCTAGCTGATTTTCTAAGGGCATATCAAGATCTACCTATGTTTCATCCTAAAATAAGAAAGCCTTATTGTCTTAATAATGAAGCCTATCTTGGAGAACATGATGATTAATATATTTCTCCTTTTCCAATGGACTCTGCTATGCAAAGTAATTTATTAATAATGGAGACTACGGAAGTTCAAATGGATGAGAATGACTCTAAAAACATAATCAAAGTATGGAAACATTTGAGCCAAGATGAACATGATCAATTGGTTTCCTTCTTGCTTGAATATAAGCATATATTTTTTTGAACATATTCAGATATTTCGGGTATAGATCCTAAGATTGTTACTCACAACATTGTTCTCAAACCTAATGTTAAACCTGTGAAACAAAAAATCCAAAAGATGAATCCGGGCATTGCCTTGTTAGTTAAAGCTGAAATTGAAAAATTATTAGGTGATGGATTCATCCATTCTATTGATTACCCTGAATGGATTTCTAATATTGTGGTTGTTTCTAAAGGAGATAATAAGATAAGGATGTGCACTAATTTTCAATATTTAAATAAGGCATCCTTAAAAGATGATTTCCCGCTACCTAATATTGATATGATTGTGGATTTGACAGCGGGTCATGCTTTATTATCTTTTATGGATGGTTTTTTGGGTTATAATCAAATCTTTATTCCTATTGAAGATCAACTTAAGACCACATTTATAATGCCTTGGGGAAAAAAAATTTGGGTCATGATGCCCTTTAGATTAAGAAATGTGGGAGCAACTTATCAACATGCTATGACCTTGATTTTTCGTGATTACATTCATAAGATTTTAGAAGATTATGTAGATGACATCTTGGAAAAATCTATACAAAAAGAGGACCATGTGTTTATTTTAAGGCAAATATTTGAAAGAATTAGGATTTATAATATGAGATTAAATCCTAAGAAATGTGCTTTCAGAGTTTATTCTGGTAAATTATTAGGATTTATAATCTCTAAGAGAGGCGTAGAGGTCGATACTGAAAAGATTGATGCTATTGTTAACATGCCTCCTCCTAAGAATATTTCTCAATTACGCAGTTTACAAGAAAAAATACAAGCTATTCTTTGCTTTGTTTCTAACTTAGCCGATAGAACTGTTCCTTTCACCTCCTTGCTTAGAAAAGATACCACTTTTTCTTAGAACCAGGAATGTAAACAATCCTTTGAGAAATTTAGGGAGTATCTTGCTAATCCTCCTATTTTACAACCTGCTCAATTTAATAAACCCTTCTATCTATATACTTCCACTACTTCGCATGTTGTGAGTGCATTGTTGGCTCAATATGATAGCGATAAGGAAAGACTAGTGTACTACATTAGTCAAACTTTACTTGATTATGAAATGAGATATACCAATTTGGAAAGACAATGCTTGGCTTTAGTTTATGCTTTTCAAAAACTCAGGCATTATCTAAAACAATTTTTTTCAAAAACTGATCTCTCTGGTCATCTCGCTAAGTGGGTGATGTTACTTACAGAATTTGATCTTAATTTTATTCTTCAAAAATCAATTAAAGGACAAGCTTTAAATGATTATTTAGCTGAAGCTCCTTGTCCTCATCCTAATACGAGCATCACCTCAATATAATTTCCTAATCATAATATTTTAGCTATTAAGCAAGAAGATGTTTGGGAATTATATTTTGATGGTTCTATATGCAATACAAGTTCTGGTATAGGCATTTTCTTGGTCCCTCCTACAAAGAAACCAATCCCCATGTCATATAAATTGACCTTTCCATGTACTAACAATATTGTGGAGTATGAAGGCATTATAGTTTTCTTACAGGTAGCTTCATCCCTTTATATTAAAAACTTGGAAATCTACGGGGATTCACAATTGATTGTTGAACAAATCAAAGGGGGTTATCAGAATAAGAATGATAAAATGACACAATATAAAGAGTTGGCTCTTGATATTCTTTCACAATTTTCTTCTTATACGATTCAAACCTTACATGGGAAAGATAATCAACACGCAGACACCATGGAAAGCTCAGCTTCCTTGGTTTGCCTCAAGAATAATGCCGAAGACTTTCAATTTACTATACACACTCTTAAACACCCTGCAATTTCTAATAAGGTTACTGTTGATTGTTTAAAATTGCATTTGGATGAATGGTATTCGCATATCTTTCATTTTTTGAAAGATAATACATTTCCTGAATAGGCAACAAGGAACACGTGTAATCGTATTAGGAAGCTTACAACACATTATATCATTTTGGGTGATATGATTTACAAACATTCTTATAATGGTTTTCTATTAAGATGTCTTGGTAGAACCAAAATTCTGATTTCTTTAGCAAAATCTCATGCTGGTTCTTGTGGGGGATATTTTGGTGGAAAATATATAGTTAATAAACTTATTAGAATGGGATATTATTGGCAAACAATGGAACAAGATTCTTTTGTTGGAAACACTGAGAGGGTGGGTGAATCAGTGTTTAGCTAATTATTCAAATTCAGCAACTTAAACATAAATCAAATATACATCCAATGAAGCTTAACACAAGAACACATAACACTTGATATAATTACGGGGAAACATTTATTAGAGGAAAACCCCGGTGGGAATTAGTACCCACAAATATTGTACTAGTATAATGAACCTGTTAAAGTTCCTTTGCCCTATTAGAAGCATTCTTTACAATGGGAGTACAATGACCTGGTTAAGGGTCTGACCCTGCTAGGAGTATTTTACAAACAACCCTATTAGGGGTGAGGACTCACTGTCTAAGAGCTCACTGCTCAAAGAGAAATAAGGCTACAACCTCTTGAGAATAGATATGCACTATATCCAAAAGTGAACTGTTGTATGTGACACAGATGTCTGATCAGTTCCAGTTATGTGCTTATGCTCTTAACTTCTTTAAGGACTCTATCTCATACTAATATCTTCATACTTCTCTACTATACATCTTCTCTGACTATTTCGATGACACTTACAATATATCTTTACATTACATATATATATCTTTATGCCTAAATAGACGTGACTATAAACAAGACCTTAGTCGGCCCAAAAAAAATATTCACAATGCTTCCAAAAAAATTGGATTAAGCATGCTTACAACAATTTTTAATACATGATTACAAAATTATTACAATAGATGCTTAGCCTTTACATAACAACAGATTATACGCTAATCAAAATCATGAAGTCAGCTTCATACTCTGTATTCTGAACTGATAGTGTACTTGTTCTTTCTATAACTTGTCCATATAGACATTTCATACCATGAATGTATAGGGTAAGCATAATAACATACCATAGAGCTTAAGTCTAAATACGCATATCCTGGTGTGGTCATACGCACGTGCGTCGATGCCCTGATCGACTGCAAGTCACTGTTCTGTTCTGTCTTCTACACTTAGTCAATTTTCACTTCATAGTTTACTGTCAAAACTTCATATGACTTTGTTGCCATAATGACAACACAAAATAAGCCATATACTCCCTAGGAGTCAACTTACCAACAATCTCCCCCTTTGTCATTAATGACAACAAAGGAATGTGACCAAGTTACTCAAAATTTGACTAACACAAAAATTGTATATCATTATATTTTATAATATATACTACTTCCCATATATACACATATTCCTTTTATTTACTCCCCCTTTGACATTAATGAAAAAGGTGTCAAAATTATAAGTCTCTAGAGACTTACTCCATATATACATCTAGATATACAACCTGAAGATTCTTTATTTATTGCTGCCAGAATGCCTTCATTGCATCATCTATCTGGAGATGGGCACATAGAGAATAAGTGAGCTTCTCCATTTTTATCAGGTCCATGTAGGGACCTTGATCATATGTGACAATAGTGGAATCAATCTGTTTGATGTTCTCATCCAAAACTGCTAAGGAGGGCACAAGTGCATTTCTCAACTGAGTCTGCCAGGTCCTTATCTTATTGATCTCCATTTTATCTTTTTCTATCTTGTCCAATTGACCTTGATAGATACTGTTGCAGATGTTCATGTCTTGCATGGATGTTTCAACTGATTTTCTAACATTTTCAACCAAGATATCTGCCTCCTCTATCTTCTTGATATGTTCAGAGGTGAATTTCACCCTGTCCATGCAGTTGGCTATTACATTTCTGCCTTTAGCTTCCAACTCTTTCAACATACACTGACCAATCTTCAATGACTTTAAATCTAAGGAAAAATTCTTTACTAGTTCATTCAACCTTTCCTTTTTGTACTCATCTTCTGTAATTCTAGTAGCTGAGTCTACTAAGTTTGTAAAATGTGTTTTGAAGCTTGTTAGTATACTGTCTACATCATCAACTGACTAAATTTTTGCTACTTTCTTGTCCGTAGGTACTAGGTCATTCAGGATGTTTACTGATTCCAAGAAGAGAGGTTTTCTCATAACCT
>MU227494.1:1246365-1269551 GCA_018584345.1 Thuja plicata | reverse complement strand
AGAACGGGCTGCAATAGCAAAGCTCTAATACTGTGTTAGAATTCATATAATTCCATCACCAAGATCCACTGTAGAAAAACCTGTCACACAAGCAAAGAACGGAGACACGACAAAGATCATCTGAAAGATGAAATATTCATTCAGAGAGGGAATAATAAAATACAACGAGATCAAATCTTATAAAGGTGATCAACACCCTAAAAGGGAGAAACCTAGGTTGCATGATAATAATTAATAAAAGAATTAATTATTGCATGCCTAAAGTTTAGCTTAGGTAAACTAGAGATAATAAGTGACTTAATAATTAAATCAAAATGATTTAATTCATAAGTTAAATATCTTATTACTCTAACAATTATGCATTAAACCTTCAACATATAAAACATCATTATTATTACTCTTACAATCAAGTGTAATTGAACCTCTTCCTTTGATCAACAGGGAGCATTGTTACCAAATCTAACAACTCCACCATCATAATCTTCAAGCTTCACAAATTTTCATTTGTCTATGGTCAGGTGATGTGAAAATCCATTGTCAATAACCCAGTCATCTCTCTTATCCACAAGTGATACCAAGACCTTCTCTTCATTAGGATTATCATCTCTGATAGCAATGAATACAATATCATCTTCTCTCTTCTCATATTCATCATTTGTTGTTCCTTAATCAGCAGCATAGTAACACTTCTTTTGATATTTAGGCCTGAACTTCTTATGCTTTTACTTAGGCTCTTTGTTAGGACATCTAGAAGTAATGTGGCCAATCTTATTACATGCAAAATATTTAAAGGTAAACTTTCCTTCATACTTGCTAGATCCCTTAGGTAATCTCCTTGCTAATATGGCTTCAAGCTCTTTAAGCTCTCTTTCTTCTTTCTTGATTTCTTCCCATTCCTTAGCATATCTACCAGGCTTAGATGAAATTTCTCTAGGATCGTATCTTTGCTTATCCTTATAAATAGTGGCTTTAAATGTAGATTCAACTTTAGGAAGACTATCTCCAAATTCTCTCATTTCAAAAGCAAATAACTTACCAATCATTGTATCTCTTGTCATAGTAGTCACAGTTCTGATTTCTTCAATAGAAGAACCTTTTTTATTGTAAGAAGGGGAAAGGATCTCAAAGTTTTAGAAACAATGTCATTCTCCTCCAATGTTCCACCAGCGCAACTGATTCCATAAAGAAGTTCGGTGATCTTATTCACATAGGAATTAATGTTGTCATCTTCGCTCATCCTCAATGATTCATATTTTTCTTTCTGACTTTGTAGCTTGGATTGCTTCACAAACTCATCTCCTTCATATAATGTCTCCAATTTTGTCCATAGTTCATGTGCAGACTCTAATCCTAAAATTTTTGTGTACTCGGCATCTAATAAGGTACTCTTCAAAGCTTATTTTTCTCTCATATTATACTTGAATTCTTTCTTCTCATCAACAGTCGCAGTAGAAAGATTTGCATGAGGTTTGTAAACCTTCTTTGTAACAGCCCAGTTATCTTCACTAAGACATCTCAAGTGTGTAATCATTCGGTCCTTCCATAGAGTATAATTTATTCCATAAAATTTTGGACTCTCCTTCTTAAAGGTTGACATCCCAGATCTCCTCAAGAGGTCAAGCTTCAAAAAGAGGACACTAGCTCTGATACCAATTGTTAGACTTAACATAGCGCACACAACTGAGGGGGGGTGAATTAGTTGTGCCACAATATCATCAGCCTTTAACCAAATTATAAATTTTAATCTTAGATATGAATGATGAACATGAAAGAAAGATCATAACACAGTAATCAACACATAACACCAAAAATTTTGACATGGAAACCCTGTTAGGGGAAAAACCACGGTGGGGATCAAACCCATAATATGAATGTACTCTATTAAAAGCACAATACCATGCTAGGAATATTACAAATGGGAATGCACATGCATTCAATAACACTTCCTAGAGCTCACTTCTCAAATACAAAAAGGATCCCAATCCCAAGGAAGGCTCACTACCTTACAACAATCTTTGATTACAAATCATAAAGGACATATTGTCCAAACTCACAACCTGACAAACAACATCTCTGATATGCCAAAATAGTTCCAATGAAGCACATTAAATCTCTACCTTGATTGCAGATTCCACTCATACCTCTTCACATAGCATATGTACTTTGTCTCTTCCACACACACACACTCCACTGCTTAAATTTATTACATATATACACATTACATAAATTTATTTCAACTAGGTCGGCCACGGACCTAATTACAAAGTATTAATTCATTATATCTCAATATTCAATGTGATCCATTGAATGTTTGCTAAGATAGAAATTATCCATTAAAACATCCTCAAACATGCTACAGATCTTTAGATCACGCCACAATCCTTCACAACACACTACATCACCAAGTCAGCCAAGAACGCATAAGAACAGCAACATGCCACACAAAATTTACCAAATTTGATCACATAATCCAATGTGATCCAGCAACACAAATAGAACATGATCTAGAAACATCAACAAGCAACATGAAATACCATGACATCAATACGAACACCTCTATCACAGAATTCATACACTTATATGTTAAGTTCATCAAGAACACTAATCAACAACCACTGTTATAAAATAAAATTAGCTTGTCAGCATCCAATCATGAACCACTCGAGCTGAGGACACAAATCCATGTCCTGAACTTACCACCAGGTTAGCAACCAAGAATATTGCATAACTGATCCACACTGATCCAAATACTGAAACATTGTCATAGTCTGAACAACCAAAATATGTCTCTGATAAATCCACCATAACTCTTTCAAATCATCATGCGATCCTATGCCACTTGAACAAGATCAAGTACATACATCCCTGGAAACATCGTACAATCTCACCATTAGATCTTAAAATTAGTAACTACACAAATCAAATCATCTGATTGAACATATTGGGAACATTGTCTCTAATAGCATAAATATGTTGGCATCAATGAAAAAACATTAATGCTAACACATATATGCACAATCTAAACAACATCCCAACAATTTCTACAAAGTATTGGCTTGTGGGTACCATATCCACCATGGTTTTTCACTTCACTGGGTTTCCATGATAAAAATCCATGTGTTATGGTGTTGTTCTTATTTGCTTTATGTTCATGCACTTTACTTTTCAGTTTATGCATTGAATGGTTTGTGAATCCTATTATTAAACATAAAATTTGTAGAACACTGATTCAACCCCCCCGCTCTTAGTGTTCCCTCATTTAAACAAATTATGTTAAAGAAGTCTCAATATTTTATAATGTTTTTAGTTCCTTGAAAGATTAAACAAATTAGTTAATTTCTATATCTTGTGAAAAAATAGTTAGTAACTTACTTTGGATAGTTAATTTTTACTCTTCATGTTCATAGGAAAATGTAAGTTATTTCAGTTTCATTGTCATTTTCTTTTCTCGCAAATAAATTTTTATCTTCATAATGATTATGTTAGATGGGTTTGGTTGTAACACATGGTATCAAAGCAACCCGGTTCCACACTTGACCTGGAGGCTCATCCCTTCACATTTAGTAAACAAAGAAACCGTGATCGATGATTCGTAGGATGTGGACCTGATGCACACCTCGAAAGAAAGTTCAAGACCCCACTATAGTGTGACTATGGATGGTTCATGGTAGATATGATCTTTCTGGAGTTTCACCCTTGAGAGATCACCAAATCTTAGCACACTATATTATTTTTCATTTTTGTAAGGAAAGGCATAGATGGTCGTCTCCAAACAAGGAAAATTATGAGATTCTTGTAGAAAACTCTAAGATAGCCAAGGCTGAAGAACCCCCTAATGAGAGAGTGGACTATAACAAGCCCTCTGATTATAGAGTTTCTACCTCGGGATATCACCTTATACCTTCTAACTTTGATGGGAAGGAAGAACCTATCACTGACTATAATGACTTGTGAAGCAAGCACCATTAAGCAATTTTATAATCCTTAAATAAATTTGATGTAATCAATATGATTTGATAGCAATAAGGATATTTTGTTTTATTTCTATCAATATGTCATTTTTTTATTTATTTTCTTCTTTTCTATGCTCTATGAATACATGGAATAAATAATTTAATAACGAGAAATTAATAAACATTTCCTACATAAATATCAGGTGATTAAATTTGAACAATGGAAAACTCGTAACCACCATGAGGGAAATGAAGACACCAATAACCCTTTAGAAAAATTGGATCAACTTCTTAAGATAATGGCTGACACCCAAAACTGAATCCTTAACTTGGAAAGAAATGTGGATGGATCACCTAATTCTATGGAAGATGAGAAAGAGTCTCAATCAAAGCTCAGGACCCACAATTCAGAGCATACCCATCAGAGTGGGCATGATAGGGAATCCTCCAAAGATTTAGAAAAACTTGAGGACCATCGTCAACTTGATAAGGAATTATCTTCGGATATGAGGAAAGTAAAACCCCCCAAGTTTTTGGGATCCATGTCCGGGGATGTCGTAGAAGAATGGCTTACTGAGATGGAAACATACTTCGAAATCTGCCATTACTCTAAGAAATCCAAGGTCGCTTGGAGAGCTTTCCATCTAGTAGGATAAGCATCTACTTGGTGGGAAAACATGAGGATGGAACTCAAACTGAAAATAACTAAAGTCATGTGGGAGCAGTTTGTTAAGATTTTTAGGCAAAGATGGTTACCTCAACTCTTTTATGATCAAGGGGCTGAAATAATTTCAAGGCCTAAGGAAAGGAAGTATGTCAGTTCATGAATATCGGGAAAAAATTACTAGACTTCTCAAATATGTTCCTAAGTGTCAGATGGATGAGAATTTGTGTACGATAATTTATCATGGAGCTCAATCATCGTATTGGAGGACCTATAGATGTCTTACTTCCTCGCACCACATATGAAGCATATGAGAGAGCAGTTTGGCATGAGAGAAAGGTCAAGGAGGGTGATGTAGCTAGAGATAGAGGGAAGAAGAAAATTGGTTGGAAGAAAAATTCCCAAACCTTGAAAAGGAAAGGGATTCAAAGGAGATAATTAATATTGTAAGAAGGACAAGGAAGGGAGAAATGACTATAAAAAGGAGGTTAATGGGAACCCTAAGAACCCTAAAAAGAAGAGGCCAATGGGAGGATGTTTCACTTGTGGCATAGATCACTATGCAAACCAGTGTTATGCAAAGATTCCTAAAAACCACCCCTAGAGAAATCCTCTACCTCCGCAACAAACGGCCTTTCAGTCAAAAATTCACGTTGTAGTATATAATAGGCAAGCTATTTTTCATTTCACTCCCATAGAAACTACAGGTACCCTCTACGATAATTCTATTTCTATTCTTATTGAAACTGGAGAAACACAATGATTTATATGACCTAAAATATTGGATAAATTTCCTAAGCAAGCTGAAATTTTAGTAAACACTTAGACAATTGAGTATTCCAACCAGTCGAAGGAAATGGTAGAGCAATGTCTGATTGTTGCTAGGGTTGAGCTTCCTTAGTTTCCTACCAAAGAAAATTTATATGTAGCTCCCTTATGATCCTATGACGTAAATCTCGGGATGAATGACGTAATTCTTGGGATGAATGACGTAATTCTTGGGATGAATTGCTTATGGAGGCATCGAGCATATTGTTTTTCCAAGAGAGTGGAATATTGCTTATATGATGAGGGAAACCAAGTCTCCATTCAAGGAGTATCTCAAGGAATTCAAGTGCAACAGATTTCAGCAATGCAATTTAAGAGAAGTAGAAGGAAGGGATGTCAGATATTTGAAAGCCTGAGGAGATAGTCTACCATGATGATAAGATACTTTGCAGTATGTCAACTCAAACAATGGAAGATCATGAAATGATAGAATCTTTTGCAGATAAATACCCATACAAGATTTTCAGGATGTGTTTTCAGAAGAGTTACCAGGGCTACCCCTAAGAGGGTGTTTGACTTCTCCATTGATCTGGTACCCAGAAATGAACCAATTCCTAAGGCCCCTTATAGGATTTCTATTGTTGAGTTGATGGAACTCAAGGCACTGTTACAAGAATTTCTCACCAAAGGACTAATCAGACCAAGCGTATATCCCTAGGTAGCGCCAATGATCTTTGTAAGAAAGAAGGATGGAACCATTTTCCTCTGTACTGACTACATGATGTTGAATAAGGTCGCAATTAAGAATAGGTGTCTACTACCCAGAATCGATGACTTGTTCGATCAAATGAGAGGGGTAGAAATTTTCTTCAAGATAGATCTATGATCTGGCTATGATCAATTAAGACTAAAGGAGGAAGGCATCTATAAGACAACATTCAGGACTTGTTATGAGCATTATGAATTCACAGTGTTACCTTTCAGACTCATAAATGCTCTAGATGCCTTTATGAACCTCATGAACATCGTATTCAAAGACTGCTTGGACAAGTTTATTTTAGTATTTATTGGTGACATCTTAATTTATTCAAGGAATGAAGAGGAACACCATCAACATTTGTAGATTGTTCTTCAATGTCTAAGGGAACACAAGTTATATGGAAATCTATCCAAGTGTACTTTCTTTCAAAATGAGGTGCAATATCTACGACATATTATTTCTACATAAGGTATTGTCGTAGATATGAGTAAGATCAAAGCTATAACAAAATGGCATGTTCCCCAAAATGTCTAGGCAATAAGAAGCTTTATGGGATTAGCAGGGTACTATAGAAAATTTGTGATGAACTTCTCTCGTATGGCATGCCCAATCACCTCCCTTTTGAGAAAAGGGAAAAGATTTGAATGGATGGACAAGTGTCAGAAAGCCTTCGAGTATTTAGAGGAAAATGTAACCACTGCACCCATACTCAAGGTCCCAAACCCAGCAGGGCAATTTGTCATAGTTATCAATGCCTCAAGAGAAAGTTTAGGAGTCTTGATGCAGGATGACCAAGTGATTGCTTATGAGTCAAGGAAGCTAAAGACTTGTGAAAAAAACTATGAACCCCATGATCTAGAGTTAGCAACTATTGTTTACGCCCTCCAAGTATGGAGACATTATCTTTTGGGAAAACCCTTCGAACTTAGATTAGATCACCAAGGCTTGAAGAATATTTTCACACAATTCAACTTGAATGCTAGAAAAAGGAGATGGTTGGAGTTGATCTCTAATTATGACTTTGAGATCAACTATATTAAGGGTAAGGAAAATAGGATAGTTGATGCCTTAATCTGCAGGGAGGCATATTTCAGTGAAGACAACAGTTGGTACTAATTTCAAAACCAGAATCCTTTAGGAATTGGAAGGGGATGAGTACTACAAACAGATCAAAGAAGAATTACAGAAAGACCCTCATGATTTCATATACGAAGGTTTTATAATTGAGAAATATGGATTGTTAAGGTATCGAGGACAGATGTATGTACCCAAATCTTCTGAGTTAAGAAGATTAATTCTTAAAGAAGCTCATTATGTACCTTATTCAGGGCGCCTCGACGTTACCAAGATGTTAGTTGGCATTAAACCCTTGTTATTTTGGAAAGGGATGAAAAGTGATATCATCATATTTGTGGCCTGTTGCCTTGAGTGCCAGAGAGTTAAAGTTGAACACCAACATCTAGTAGGCCTACTCCAACCTCACGTCATTCTGGATTGGAAGTGGCAAATAATCGGTATGGATTTTGTTCAAGGTCTTCCCATGTCCATATTAGACACAATGCAATTTTGGTGGTGGTGGATAGATTAACTAAGGTAGGTCATTTTATTCCCGGTAATCTGACTCATAGGGCTCCTATTTTGGCTAGGAAATTTGTGCAGGAGATTTTTTCGTTGCATGGCATATTTGAGAAAATCATCTTGAAATGGAGATACAAGGACAACCTCTAGATTTTGGCAAACTCGCTTTGCAACGTTTGGAACTCAATCGAACATCAGCTTAGCATATCATTCGAAGATAGATGGGCAAACAAAGAGAATAAACCAAGTTTTCGAAGATCTACTTAGAGTGTAGTGCATGGACTAATAGTATAAATGGGAGGATTATCTACCTTTAGTAGAATTTGCCTATAATAACCCCTATCAAACAACCATCAAGATGGCACCCTTCCAAGCACTCTGCGGTAGAAAGTGCAGAACCCCCATCATTTGGGATAAACTTGAAGACAAAATTATTCTTGGACCTCATATGCTTTTAGAAATGGAAGAACAGGTGTGACTAATTAAGGCTAGTTGAAGCTAATGGCAGACAAAAAAGTAATGTTGATGCAAAACGCACCCCTAGACAGTTTGAGATTGGGGAGAAATTTTTTCTAAGGGTTAAACCCCACAAAAGATTTATAAAATTTGGGAAATCGTCTAAACTAGCACCCCGCTATGTTGGACCCTTTGAGGTCTTGGAAGCCATCAACTCGGTTGCCTACAAAATTGCTCTACCACTAGCTCTCGCCCAGTTGCACAATGTTTTTCATGTCTGATATTTAAAGAAATATAAGCCATATTTTGAGCATATTATTGACTGGAATTCCTTGTAGGTGTAGGATCTAGGAGTGGTAATAATAGAGCCACTCGGGATGCTCGAGGTACGTAAGTTGCACTTATGTAACTGTAAGGTGAATTAATGCAAGGTTCAATGGGACCAATATGGAGAAGACAATGCTACTTGGGAGGATAAGGATGAGATCCTTTAGAGATTTCCTCACTTGTTTTGAATTTTGAACATATGTACTGAACCAAGTGGGATCATATTCGTACATTGATTAAAATAATCATCGAGGAAGATGAATCACAACAGGGGGAATATGTTACATCCCTTCTCTGTGACTTTTTTATTTTATAACTGCAATAACTATTTCATGTGAAGTGTGACAATAACAATTTTATCATTTTCAATTGTTTCAATTGAGGTAATTTGCTAATGAGAATATATATGTATATCTAGTTTTTTTAATGGAAATAATACTAGGAGGATTTATATTTCTTATGTGGAATATTCATAAATAAATTGCAATAGAAATGTGTTGGAATATTTGATGTGAATTTATATTGATTTTGTTAACAAACGGTTAATTGCAATGACGTGGATATCTAATCCTTCCATGTTAGTGGATGCAAGAGGAGAACCCATCTCGTGAACGAGGGAAGTGTATCATCAACATAGCGGTGCACAAACAAATGATGGAAGTCAAAAATGTCATCCGAGCTAGAACCTCAGCCACCACCAATCACTTAAGTTGGGAATGTGATATGTTGATGCCTAGTGAGTGTTCTAGGTGTAGGGACTCCATCAATCTTAATAAATAGCCTTGGTAATCATTAATTATTTGATCCTATATTTTTGTATGTTTACATCTAGTATTTCTTTTGGGATGCCTTGATTTTTCTTGGCTTAGTTCAACAATAAATATATTTACATGTTTGTGTGTGTATATATATATTTCTTTATGTACTCTTGATTAAACATTTATTATGCATTCTTTTTAGAAAGTACATATAAACATGTACATGTGAAATTATTTTCAAGCATTTATAATATCTGATGTGTGGCATTTTCTCGTGTTTCCATCTTTGTGTTTTACATGAGCTACTCTTGTTGGGGTCGAGGTGGCAAGACTAACTCCATGTTTCCACCACGGCAAGGAGTTACCCTTGCCGCATTTCCCATGAAGCATTTCGTAGGCTAGAGATGGATTCATTCTTTCATCTCTTGGCAACATAGCTTTTGGGGATTTATGTTTTCATTTGGGGAGAGCTTGGCGGGGGAGCATCACCACTTTTTTGGTTTGTTGTGTGTATTTCATTTGGAATTGTTTGGTTTTGTGGAGGATCGCATTGTAAAGTGTTGTTGTTGTCTGTTGTCTCTCCTTGATCATGAGCCTTGGCAGGCATGTCTTCTTCTCTGTTAATAACTCTAAAGAATTTCTCTTGCTTGAATGTATTTACAGTGGAGTTAAACTGAGTTTTCTTGCATTTGGTTCTATGTAAAAGATCTTGAGTTCGATATGTTGTCATGCACTGGAAACCATGACTTTTGTCTACTATTAATGATATTTCTTTTCAATTGGAATGAGAAAATTGTTTGATTATTTTGTAGTCAGTAATAATATGAAAGTTTGCATTCTTGTGTTGCATATATATATATATATATGAAGATATTGTATGTGGATGCACGTCATTATGGCTCATTTAGATCAGATCTCACACCTTGTTTTCATTCAATTATATACCATGTAGTTGCATACACCGGCAACATGTTTACTAGAAAATTCATATATCTATCTGCATTTCAAAAGCAATATGATTTATATAAAATCAGCATTTAATTTGATTTTCCAGATTGTTTATTTATAACATCGCGTATAAATGATCTATAAGAATGATGTGCATGCAGTGGAAGTAGTCTAAACTCGGTGTGTGAAAGAAAAAGGGTCGAAGTGTCTGTAATCTGATTTTATTTAAGATCAAACCAATTTGATAATGATGGTTGTATGGCACCTCATCTAACAATCAATCTAAATGTAATGTTAGGAACTTGTGCCTAGGTCCTTGAGAGGTCTGATTTAAAATGTCTTGAGCCTTAGAGTCATTTATGGAACAAAACCTCCTTGAGACTAGATTGGGAAAATTAATCTAATAATGGTTCTAGATGCAACCCTGGGATGGGAAATGTGTGATTGTTGTAATGTGTGATACCTAGGAAAGTTAATGCCATCAAGATGTGGATATCTAATTTATTGGGTCAGGTGGTGCATGGAATGAGCCTAGTGGTGACAATAACTGCATAAGGAATGTGCTTGTACTCATTGAAACCTTGGCCAAAGTGGTACTATGCTAAATGTAGTATACATCAATCACTAGAACCAATAGTGCAACGTTTAGCTATGAAGGTCACCTAGTAGGCAAAGATGTCTTTATGATGATTGACTATGGGGGTTGCAGGTTCTACACCACATCTCAGATGGCAAGAAAATGAAAATTGTGCTCGTGTCCCCCTAGGAAGGGTTGAGCTACTTCCATTGGAAGTTGTACAGGTGATTATTAGTCACGATTGAAAGATCCATGGTTGGGTGATAATAACCCCTGATGATACTATTTCGTCCATGATGGAGATAAGTTAAAGGACAATTTAAAAGGGACAAGTACAAGTTCTTTTCTTGTTAGTTAATTTTGTTAAAGGAATCTCAATATTTTATAATGTTTTTATTTCCTTGAAAGATTAAAAGAATTAGTTAATTTATGTTTCTTGTGAAAAAATAATTGATAACTTATTTTGGATAGTTAATTGTAACTTCCTCTTCATGTTCATAGGAAAATGTAAGTTAGTTATTTCAATTTCATTGTCATTTTCTTTTCTCGCAAATAAATGTTTATCTTCATAACCATCATGAAGTTGGGTTTGGTTGTTACATTCCTCAACTATAGTACAACACCCAAATTGCTTCTTGTCTTGACCACATTGGAAAGTTGTAAGTAATCAAGGCTGACTTGCACTTTTGTTGATTAATTGTTAGTTCTCCTCCAACCAGAACCCAAATAGGTTAATGATTATTTTGAAAATTCATGCTTCTTGTTTTAGACGAACTGATTCTCTTTAAGGTTTCCAAAACTTGCTTCAAATGTGCTAAAAAAAAGCTCCGTTCTAAAACCAATATATCATCCAAGTATGCTACCAGACACACATCTATGATATAAATGTCATTATTAACATCATTTATCTACCATATAAATGTAGTTGGTTTCATTGTGTAAACCAAATTTTAGCACATGACACTCATACAAACCATAATTTGTTTTGAAAAGTGTTTTATTGTGTCCTTCACCGACACTCGATACCATCAAATTTTAAAATTGCGTGATGTATTGTGGCGTATTGACAGTAATCCAATAAGTCACCTATCCTTTATATCTATTTTTGTAGCGATCTTTTATGGTGCCTTGATGTAATCCATGCACATCCTCCGTGTCTTTATATCTCGAATTATTAAAATCGAAGAACCATGTCATGATCATATCCACATATGACATATCCACCACACCTAGAATAAGGCGGTCAGAATACCATATACCAAAAACCAAATTGGCGAGTTTCAAATCTCAAGGATTAAATTTTGTAAAAGCAAAATAAGCAAGATACAAGGCATATCATGGTTTTATCTTTAAGGTTGTGGTTGGTAAATGTCAATAACTACCATCACCAATCACAATCTCCATTTCTTCTATACTTTGTCATTTTCTTTTGTATTCACCTACAGATAGTCTCTCCTGCCATCACACTAATTGCCAGCTATCACAAAATAGCTCGAATGAAAGAGACAGTATGGTATAAATGTCCAGATCACCTGAGGGAATATAGGCCCAAATTTTATTTGTTCTAAACTTGGATTAACTTTGTAGTCTCTGCATTAAGCTTAGAAAAGGCAATCATTTCATGACATGCGGGGGCTTTGCTATCACTCCGGCCAACCATGTGATTTGTACTCGCCAACTCATTAAGACGATAGAAATATCCCCACCTGGTTATTCGCCTTGGGTAAAGCCGCTCTTTGGTGCCTGTGATTTCTGTGTTTTCCTCAAGGCTCTGGTTAAGTGGGTTCTGGGCAGTGGTTCGAAAGGTGGAATGTCGTTCGAGACACAGGAAGAAGTGTTCCCTGAGTACAGTTCAGATATGGGTGGCGTCATGGTGCGCGTTGAACCTCCTAGAATTGAGGATGGGTTCCTCAAGAACCCGTGTGTTGTTACCTACCTGAAGGAGAGTGGTTTCTTTCCTTAAATGGAAGCCATGGGAGGCTGCGATGAGATTATTTCTATGCAGCTGGTGAAAAACTGGACGGAGCGTAGGGTAACCATTAATGGTATTACATTTGAGATAAATGAAGAAGTCATTGCCCAGGCTATGGGGCTTTCTACTGAGGGGAAAAAATGGAAAAAGGTAACTAAGAGCCGGGATGATTCTAGCATGAAGAGATTCTTCAAAAATTCAGAGGTCCCTGTTCGCATTCGCGGGGGGGTTTAAAAGGGAGGCGCTGCCAAACCCTTGGAATGAGGTATGTCTCATCCTTATGAAATATATTACCTTGGAAGGCCACTTTGGCACCTGCTACAATTACCATTTCCTGCTGCTAAACCACTTCCGGTATAATGACGCCATTTCTTTCCCCTTTTACCTGCTTCACTCCCTCGAAGCTACGGTCATGAACGTTAGGGAAAAAATGAAGACCAAGCAAAACTACAACCTCTACAATTTTCATCTTGCCTTATGCCCCCCAAGGATTGTCACTTTACATGACATTAACTCGTCGTTTGAGAAGGCACCTAAGGAGGTGTCGGTCTCCCAATCTAACCCCACTTCTTCCTCCAAAACCCATGAGAAATCCAAGAAGGTCAAAGCGGGGTCTACAGGTGGAACCCAAATTACTATTGATTCTGAGGACGAGGAGGATGAAAATGAAAGTAGGCAGAGGTCCCATAGAATTGCAACCAACACTCACTACAAACAGAAAGTTGTTAGGAAGAGGTACCTTGAAGAAGATGAGGAAGAGGATGAATCGGAGGAGGAGGATGAAAAGATGAAGGATACCAGTGGGAATACAAAAAAAGGGAAGAAAATCAAGACTGAGGAGAGCGGACAAGGAAAAAAACCCCAGAATTTGGACGGGGTTGAGAAGAGCCATGATTCATCCCAAATCTCGGCTAGCTTCATTCTTCCCACCATGGATTTGTCTAAGAAGAAACTTTTTGAGGACAAGAACGCGGACTCGCCGCCTACGGCTACTTCGTGATGACTGAGAACCCTAAGGTTGGTGGGGATAACAAAGATGAGACTCCGAAGAAAAACAAAGTGGATACCGAGAGCTTGCTGGAAGCTACGAGTGAACTTTCCCAACTGCAGAAGGATGTTAAAGTGTTGCAGGCCTCCTCCCTGGATTCTGTCTCCAAGAAGGATCTCCAAGAGGTCACGGAAGAGATTAAAAAGTTAGGGGAAAGCTTAAACAGGGTGGCTGGTTTCGCGGTTAAGGTCATGCACTCAGCTGCAACAATGCTCCAACTGTTGCAAATAGAGAAAGCGGCTAATCCAGGGGAAGATCACAAGGATGAGAAGCTGTTCCATTTCCTCGCGGATGATTGGCTCAAGTTGTTGCTTAGCAGTGGGGGTAAAAACCCCAAATAACTTTCTTGCTTTTCCATGCTTTGTTGTTTTGATTGGATCCGTTGGCTGGCCACTGTGGGCCTTTTTGTGTATCTGTTAAACTTTTGTTACTGGGTTGTTGTTACCCGCTACTCTGCTGTTAGACTTAACTACATTGATACTTATTTTCACAGACTGGTTACCAACTTCAAGGTGAAGTTGGGGTCTGTTAGGGGTAACAGGCTGGTTACCAGCTCCATGGTGGAGTTGGGGCCTGTTGGTTTTAATTTGTGGTTTTTGGTTTTAAAAAAAGGTATAGGCTGAGGGTTTGCCGACTCTAGTGATGTGCTGGTAGTCTGCACTTCTCGTGCTGGCTGTTTTTGTTCGGGTCAGCCCCCTTGTCTTGGCTGTTTTTTTAATCAAAAACTTTGTAGTCTCTGCCATATATCACATGCTCTATTAGGACCCACAACTTCGCACACAATGCCACCAATGTAGGAAACAATCTCCAGTAAAACATAATCATACAAGCTCCTGATTCTTTTGTACTCCTTGCATGTTTTGTGCTCGGATAATCTGTATGAGCTTATACAACCTTTTGAATGCAAGTATTATTGCTGTTGTGGCCTTCATTTCACTTTGGGAAACACTTCACCAGCTCCAATTGGTATTCTGTTCTGGCAATGGCTGGTTTCTTTTACGAATGAAGATTTGAGATTTTTCCAAACTACGACAAAAAACATGAAACACAAATTGCATTTGGAATTCATGCTTCACAATACCAGAATTGGATGGCATTATCATTATCTCAGACCTCTTATTCTTAAATGTAACGCAATAAATTTTAAATGAAAATACAGGTAGAATTGAATGTGCAAGTTTGGATTGCAGATACCAACAAAAGAGATTATTGTCCACTTCCAGATATTTTTCATTGCCGTTAAGTATCTGCTAAGCTATTTTTAAATTACACTAGTATAGCATACCTATACTATTCAAAAATTGTATCCTCGGGAACAGAAACATGGGGGGAACAAGCAATTAAAACTGTGTTTGATTCTATTCTCTCCAACAGTGACATTCCCATGATTATCAACCATCATTTACACAGCTGACCGAGATACAAATATCTAGTTCTAACATCTTGTCCCTGTGAATTTTTGTCTCTAATGAGTTCGTACTAAGAGTTGAAATCATACACTCCCGAGTACCCATCATGTACCAAAACCATTCAATTGAATAATTTTCTGCTCACCATAGATACAAACATTTCTCTGGCAAAAAAGACTAATTAGGGCATGATTTACATCAGCACTGATATGAATACATTAACGTTCAACTAAGAACTTCCACTTCCAGAAAGTCAATGAAAAATGTACACAATAAAGCAACTGTCAGGTATACAGCCTTGTCACAGAAATCCATGTCAAAGAAGTATTTGAAATCAATTACTCCCCTTCTTTCCAATTAGGAATATTAGATGTCGCTTCATTCACCATTTTTACCAAGGTCACCTGCAAACATTGGACAACTCAGTCATAAACTTGTACCTTATGAAATGGGAAGTCAAGTTCAACCAAACTTGCTAAGTACCACTATAGAAAACTATTCCTTATAGACAACACCGAGAATGCAAGCACTGAATAATTGCAAGGGTAAATTACAAACAAGAAAAAATCTCAGGAAAGAGTCTTAAAATTATAGCCGTAAATTTTAAAATATTGAATTGCACAAGTCATTTTAGTTTTGTGTTCCTGTTCATCACATTGTAAACATGTCTGATTGTCAAGCCACTTGGACGACAAATTGATCATTCTACAAACTAAAACAATGAAATCTATTATTAGAATTCTTGAGAAATACAGATATAACCTCCAAGCTCCCTTTCCAGAAACAGAATACTCCCATTTTTATTTGTGATCACATCAGAAATAATCAACATGGATAAGTTCTTGCACTATTAAAAATACGTATATTTCTTACCTAATCTCTTGCGCCATCATTTCTAAAATTCTGGTCTTGTCTGTTTAACATCTATGAATGTTTATTTCTCATAGTTTACATCCTTCTGACGTGCAATTATTACACTATTAAAGATGCAACCAAACATTGTATCCAATGCAGACAAAGTATATGAAACTCAATATCAATATTCTTGAACATTGCTTACTACTACCTCAAAATTTAAGTAAAGCCAAATGAAAACTTTAGGGATTCTATTAATATTTTTCATGAAAACTTTCCACAAAACTGATAGTACTTTATCTTGTGAGCAAGTAACATAACTGCTACCCATTCAATGTCCCAAGTGATAGAAGTTTAACTTGGATGCGATCTATATTTCATAAAAGCTGTTCCTTGGTCCCCTAATTTAACAAATGCCACATATAGAGTACCCGGTGAAAAGCCACCAGTGCCATATTGCTACATAAAAATCCAAAAAATACCAATTGTACCCTGATTTTTTTCAAATTGGTCGTATGGGTGACTTTTTTCCCCACAAAATCCCATCTTTTTAAAAAACCCAACGACTTCTTTTATATTTAAATCATGCAAAAAACACATTTAAATCGCTCCTTAATCTTTCTCCAACCTATGAAACCCTTGAAACCTATGAAATGGGAAATATTTCATGAACAATGCAATCGCAGGACACTTTTAGGGCACGAGTACAACAGGGCTTGCCAGTATGTGCATAGAAGGCGCATCTAATTGCAAACTTGCAGGTTGTCAGGAGGTAGTGCATTTGAGCCAAAGATAGACCATTTCTTGCTCTAACACTACTACAAATATATTCTGTAACTTTCACACCATCTAAATAATATTTAGACAAAATTCAAGCAATGCATAAAAATAGATGAATAATCTATTAGATAAAACCTAAGTTACTGGTTCGGGTTTGGGGACGGGTGCAGGTACGAGAACCTGGTACATGGGTATGTGAAGAAAAAATTATGGGTTTGGCTACGTGTGTATATATATATGCATTATATATACAAAAAATTAGAGAAATATACAGAATTGTAAAACTAAATCATTTCTTAGTATGATACTTGATCATTGATCAATGCCAAATGCCAAAGATAAATATTAAATGCCAATTGATAGTTGAAAAATATTCGAATCAGCCATATCATGTACCCACAGTACCCAACAAGTACCCACAGATGAACCAGTACCGAGTGTGTACCCGAATCCAGTTCAGGGCCTGTTGGTACAAACCCTGTAACTAAGGATAAAACTTTCAATGTGCACATCACAAGGATCTCTCAACTAAACAAACAAGTTTAAAAACGTTAAATCTCTTTTATTTTGGTGGGTTCTGTCCAAAGAGAGTAATTTAATGTTTATTTTAGCTCACTGTTCCTACTTCATATTTTGTGTCTACTATATCATGGCTTGATTGTATCTATATTCAGATGCTAAAATTTCTATTGATACCATCAATACCCTGTCAGATATGGTTTAATTGTGTCTACTTCTTAGTCTACATTGAATGTCCTCGTCATTCTTGATTTTCTATACAACTAAATTGTTATTGTGAAGATTGATTGGTTATTTGGTCCAAACAACATTTGATAGTCTATCTTTTTCTACAATGGTCGCCTTGTAAATCGGTTCTCTGGAACGAATAATCCATATTCCTGACTAAATGGCTTGAATCTAATGCTAACCTAGGCTCTCCGTCATATCATTGCTTTGCTTGATGAATATGACAATGCTATTGTTTCACTTTTTTAACCTAGTCTCACTGCTAGAAGTGGAGAGGTAATGCTGTGTAGGTCATCTTTGCCTTTGTAATATTTATCCTTCTCTCAATGTAATGCAAGTTCTCTTGGCTCAATAAAAACATTTGTATGATGTTTAGATGTAACCCAATATAGCACCAAGATGTCCAATCTTTGTGACATCAATATCTTGTTCATTTTAATTTTGTATGCTTATTTTGATATTATTCATATCTATCCTAAAATGTGTTTTGTGTCTATCTTCTATTTTATACGAGTCAGTAGTTTGACTAAATTTGAAGATTTCGTTTAATGGCAAAGCTTTTGAATGTGACTTGATTTTGTATCTTGAATCTTTGAAAATGCTTAATTCATGCCCATTTGACTCTACCAATTATGACGAATGGTTTCTCTCTTACGATTGATAAGATTTCTATTTGGATGATATATTCTTTGAAGTTTCCTACTTGAAAATTTCTTAGTGATAAAATGTTTATTTCTTTATCCTTTTGGGATGCAAACATGTTTGTTTTATTTGTTTTGAGGCCTTACTATGTTTTTGAAAGATTTAGAATTTGTTAAGATATTGCAATCTCTATGATTAAACATTCTTTTGATATTGATAATAGTTTCGAATGCAGTATTGTTAACAGCATTTTATCATCCACTCACATCATACAACAAGCCTACAGGTTTAATAACATATCATTCAATGAAATCTTTTATTAATGCTGTTAGATTTCCACAATCTATAATGTTAATTGTTGTTGTTCCTAAATTCATTGTGTGAGTTTTTTCATCAACATTTCAAATCACGCTTTGTTATCTATCATTAGAATGAAAGAGAGCATAAGGAGAAGAAAAATGGTTAGCTGCAGACCAAGATTGACTAAAAAGGGAGGGGATAGGAGGGGGAGGAGAGGTTGTATGTGGAACATGATGTAAGATTGTGACAAAAAACAAATATTTAATTAGAAAAAACCAAACCTGAAAAGTAAAAAAAATAACTATGTTACCCCCGGATGTGTCCCCAATCAAATTAGGGCCATCCCTCTAATAACCACCCCTGATTTTTATTTGAAATATATGATACAAAATATAAACTAATGAAGAGTAACTTGCTGATTGTTAGCTTTAGATTAAATGCATGATAATAAACCCATATGTGCAAATGCTCTCAATAGCAAACTAGATGAAGTGGGGGTTTGTCACCATCGCCGCTTGGTCAGTACATTAGCATAAAAAATATCATAGCATTACAAGAAAGCCTTTCTTCACATCAAGCATATGATAAGTCAATAACAATGTCAAAAGGGTATGATAAGAAAACTGAAATCAGATTTGTGATATACAAATCAGACCTGAAATTATTTTCAAAAATCATTAAAGTCTGCTCAGCAATGTTACCAGCACTAAGCAAGTTATAATATGGACTTAGGCGATTTTTTTGGAATGATAGAATATGTCACTAGCTGCTCCAAGTCTGCTCCAGCACTCTCTGTTTGGGAACAGCAGTATTAAACTCCATTGAAGACCACTTTCCAATGCTCAGAAAACAGCCTTAACCTTTCCTTACCAAACCCATGTGCTAACAAGGTGTCGCACAATTCTAGGGGCACTTTGGCATTATTAATTCAGTTTTTAATCAAAGATGACAAATGACCATTCTAATTGCATCGCCCAGCAAAGGAGAATACTCAGAAATAATACCAAGAATAATAGTGCTGATCTGATCACCTATAATATGAGCCAAAGTTCGATTCCCAGCTGCTCAAAAAAAGAAAACCAGCACTCAAAAAAGCCCCTAATCACTACCAAACTTGAACGGCACTCCCAAACGACACACTACACCAAAACCAAGAAACCCACACTACAACAAAATAAGAACATCTTCATCTTTCTCAAATCCGAATTCACCCACAAAGCCAAAATTGTTGCAAGTCCCAAAACAAGTACACCAACCAGCTAGGGTAGGTCTCATAACATCGTAACCAACAAAGAAGACGAGGGTTTTCATCCTCAACAAGCAAAAAAAGAACTCCTTAAGCTCATTCCAGTAGCATTTCATTAAGTTGTCAAATCAAGCATAACCAAATGAGAGATGAAATGAGAATATAAAGCATGGGTAGAATTAGGGAAACCTTCTTTCAATTGGAATTTACTTCCCTCCAAAACCACTTTTCCTAGGGCTCTTAAAATATAAACCATAGTTACAGGACTTTGGGAGTCCTGGCAGGACCCTGTGAGTCCAAAGGCGAGTCCATGAAAACGGGTCAAACTGACCCTGGCCTCGAACTCGGCCAAGTCAGATCGAGTTTGGGCTAACTCGCCGAGTCAGCCAGACTCGGCTAACTCCCCGAGTCCTGAGCTCAGGACTCGGCCAATGCTAGCAACACAAAAAGTAAAAAAAACATTAATTTAATGCAAATTCTTTGACTTTTTAGGTTTATTGCTTTCTCTTAAAGACAAAAAACAACATTCTTTCATTTGCAAACACAAGGCAGAGAGGAAAGAAGGGATTAGAGAAAAATATTGGGGTTTTAGAGCATAGACCAGAAAAGCAAGTGGATCAAGACACAGAGGCAGTAGCGAATCAGCGATGGCAGAGGAGGCTAGAGTGCGAGGAGACCCATTGGAGGACCTTGAGGCTGAGACTGAGGATATGAGGATGATGAGGATGAGGATGTGGATGTCACTGAGGCTGAGCCTCAGACAAAGGCAGAGATCATGGCTGCAAAATCTTCCATGACCTATCTTAGGCATACACGTAGGAAGGTTGCGGGGTCGACTGGTCACTAATATAGGCTACTCTGAGCCTTAGTCTTCTAGGCTCTAGCTTTTATTTTGATATATGTTCTGAAATTTCGATTCCATGGATTTCATATTCCATGAATATTGTAGACATTTTGACAGTGACACTTTATATTTCTAATGTGTTATTTAGTTTAAGTTTTAACTCATTTCCTTCAAAAATTCGCATTTATACTTATGTGATCAATGTAAACTTGTGTATGTATGCAAAGTAGCTTCTATTTATCTCAATTATTGTGTCTTTAATGTTAATTTATTAAATGATACATGAAAAAAGTTCTTAATCCTTAAAAATCTTTGAATTTCTTGGGTTTTTCAATTGCCGAGTCCGAGTCCGAGTCAAAAATCAGCTTTTCGAGTCTGAGGCGAATCCAAGTCTTGTAACTATAATATAAACTTTACTTTGTTTCCCTTCAATCTTGACATCCACTTTGGAGGCAATAAAATAATCTTTTAAAATATTAAAAAAGCTCCATATTTTGGGGTCCCCTTAATGAAGTCTATTCTTGTCTTTTAAAACAGGTCAAAGTCACTACTTCACGAGACAATGATCAAGAGGATCTCCTGAATCCATTATCCTCACTTAACTCATAAAGTAACTTTATAATAGACTGAGATGTCCCACCCTGATCTGCTGATGGAATTTTCTAATTTGCTAATGGAATTCTGATTTTCATGGAATTATTTTGTTTTTGTTCTTTTGTTTTTTCTGATTTTTTTTTGTCTTTTTTAAGGTTTTTTGTTTTGTTTTTCTGTTTTTTGAGGTTTTTGCACTTGAAACGAACAACAAATAATAGAAAATGATGAAGGAAGAGATCTGAGTTTTGTTTTTTCAGTTCTGATCTGAGTTTTCAGTCAAAAACATGAATCTGATCTGCACCCTTTTTGAAATCCAAACCCTCACGCCCACCTGGAAAGGTTGTCTCCTGCCCCCATGAAGGTATGACTGGCTGTAGGTGTGTAAGGGGAGGCTAGGAATGAAGACAAACAAGCCCTGATATGCCCATTAGACTGTAATACGATATTGAAACCCTGCTCTATCAGCTGATGCAACCTGATTATGGATTTCTTCTGCTGTTCCCACTGAGATTTGTGAATAAATCAGCCCTTGGTGGGTATTGCACTCTTGTAGGCCTCCAAAATCGTGAAGGTTTTCGTCTACATAACCTAATTGTTGAATCCCTGTTCTCAAGAGCTCCAATCTGCAAACTTCACCTGTAAACATGATCTCTAGAATGATTCATTTGCTGCCCTCAATGTCTTTTTATAGACTCCAAACCCTAATCTATCCCCTTTAGGGTTTTCACTTTTTTTTATAAGGTTTATTTTGACTTTTAAATAAATTATTCCTCCTCTAAGCTGATCGGCCACTTCATGACCCCTTTCTTAATTTTATTAATTTGTCTTTTTTTTTAAAACAACATTAAGTCTACCTAGGGACATGTGCTCCTTGGCTGCCCCCTTCATTAAGCCACTTTATTAAATTAATATTAAGTCACTTACAAAGTACTTTATTATATTGACTTTAAATATTAAAGTTTTGAACTTTAATATTTTATTTTTATTCCTGAAACTCATCACCTAACCTCTCCAACTGGAAACTGATGTTGCACAAGGCCCTCAAGTGATGTCCAAATATAGCAGGTCAACTGCCAGTCCCCTCCTAAAAATAGGAACCCCTCCTAAAATTCAGGAAACCATTTCAGACCATCTAGAATGTCTCAAAAATGCATCGTTGGCCATCTCCCAGTCTCTTGAAAAATAGGGATCCTCCTAAAAAATAGGAGACTGTCTCAGAAGGTTTAGAATGGCTCGTAAAGCCCCTTGCTAGGCTCTACAACCCCTGGTTGGAGCCCCTAACCACTCTGCTGACCTACAAGAACCCCTAATTGTAGGCCAACCTCTACTGTAGATTGAACTGCCTAAGAAAGGGATATTACAGTTCGACTCCTCGAGATTGCTTGTCCTCAAGCAACCTCAACTCAAGATGTTGAAGGATCTGCTCACTCTCCCACGTTGCATCCTCAACTGGCAAATCCCTCCACTTCACCAAGTACTCCCTGATGATCCTCCTCCTCAATCTCCGCTCTCTGGTATCAATGATGGTCTAAGGGACAAGAATCAACTCTCCTCCTCATCCAAGGGTGGTAGTGCTATAGAAGGAACCACATTGTGCCCAATCGCCTTCTTGAGGCGAGATACATGGGAGACATTGTGCACCTTGTCGTCCGCTGGAAACTCTAACTCATAAGCCACCTCCCCAATGCACCTACTAATCCTGAAGGGTCCATGGTATCGTGGCTTCAAGTTCTCTGCTCCACTTTTCCTAAGAGTAGACTGTTGATAGGGCTACAATATATGTTAATGTTTGTAGCTTCAGTCGTATGATCATTAGAATACATATAATATATATTGATTAATAATAATATAATATATATGTTATATTACTATTAATCATATGAAATTTAATATTCAATATTATATTATTATATTATTCTTAATTAATAATTGATTGATGAAACATTATAAGATTGATTAA